>JAQZBX010001391.1:57804-83849 GCA_029593785.1 Cabassous unicinctus
AAAAACAAGATTCAAAATAAAGAATAAAGCTGCTATAAACATTCAAAAACAGTAAAATAAAAGAAAATATACAAAAAAATAGATGCTGTCATCCAAAACTTTAATTACCAAGGAAAACATTTGAATATATTTTCTCTACTTAAAAACTTGTTTTCAAAAACTAAATAAACACACCCAGATCCTCATTCTAAAATAAAGTCAGAAGACCAAAGAATTTCCTTGAATTATTAAAATATTTTTTGATGTTTTATTAATCCTCTTCAAATTAAACCTGCTTGCCTTAATGGCATAATCTGTTCTTAAACCTTCATATGACTATAGTGGCAGCAGTTTTCTAAAATGTGGAAAGTGCTTTAGAGGGTTTAATTTGTTCACTTATTCATAACACATATGAGAACCTACTATGTGTCAGCACTATGCTAGGTTCAGGGAACAAACCAGAAAAGGTTCGTGTCTTCATGGGCTTACATTATATTCAAAATACTACAGGCCATAATGCAAATTTCATAGTCATAAACTAGGGTACAGGTTACACAGCATCAACAGGCACAGAGCTGGACCCCCTGGGCAAACCGGATATAAGGTTATCTTTTATAGCTCAATATCTGTGCATAATAGATGCTCAATAGCATTTACTGAATGAATAAGTTGGACAAATATGAATAAAAAGGCCCATCAACTAAATTATTGATGAAAATAACAATTATTCCCTGACCAACGTTTTAGTCTCGTTTCCATCCATATAAACAAGTTTAATGAAACCCTGGTTCCTTCCTACGTTTCTTAAATTACAAATGATGAAATAATGTGGCTGTTGGCCAGTAATCCTGAAAGATCACTTAGGAAAATTACATGGACTGAAAGCAGCTCTACTCTCTTTAAGCCTCTCTCCGAGACAGGCTTGTTTCTGAAGTTGTTCCATCCTCCATAATAGTTTCTTTCCCGAGCAGAATATGAACTCTTCTTTTAAATTCTTACTGTAATTCATTTTGATTTGTTCGATTTATCAGGGTACAGAGTTGCAAATAAGGCTCTAACTGGAACAAAAAGCTCACCTCCAACGGTCCTTCTTTAAAGCTTTGTCAGCCCAGGTGTCATCATTTCACTGCTATGTCCCTTCACTACTGTGCTATCACTTTTACCTGTGCTTTATAGCTATAACTCAGAATCGACCTTCACTAAAATATTAAGGACCAAACATTCCTCTAAGGACTCTTAAGTTAACATCCATGAATGTATTCAAAATGTCCACAACCTCCTGGAACGGCATGTACAATCTCGTTTATAAGTGCATCTTTTTTTCTCGGAGAGATTCCATAGCTTTTGTCTAATTCTCAAAGGATTCTAAAATGAAGACCATTAATCCAAGGAAAGAAATCAGCAAACATTAATTTCTGCATTTTATTTTCAACGAAACTATTCTTCAAATGCATTTCAAGACACTTGGAAAGCCACTGGGGATAAGTAGGGTGAGAGGCATGAACATTAAGTGGGAAGGTAAATGCACAGAGTCACACACCATTCAGAAAGACCTGGGCCTCCTCTAAGCAGAAGCTGTGTGTGGATCCTGTCTGCTCAGTTCCACTCCCACCATTCTGATCTGAATAGCCACTACATCACTTGTGAATCTCTAATGTAATGTACTAATGTCTAATAAAATGAATTCTCTCCTTCCACCCTCCCCCACTTCAATCAGTTCTGGCCAGACAAATCTTAGAAAATTTGTCTCCTCAAAATTCTTCAATGCCCCCTATTTCCTTTGATTAAAAATAAAAATTATTAGCCAATCATTAGTCTCTACAATCTTACCTAACACTATTTTATTTCACGAACATTCTACTCCAGATAAAATAGCCTACTCTCCAACCACCAAAGCATTAAGCTACCTCCAGCGTTAGGCTGGAGTATCCCAACAGTCTCCAGACTCAAAAACACTCCATTCTGATGCGCCTGAGCCAGCCCATTCTTGGAGGTTCAAAAAAGCAGCAGCTCTTTTCTGAAACCTGCTCCAACCAGCTGGCATACACTGCTTTTCTGCCTCTCAGCTTCTGTAGTCACCATTGCCTGCCCCTGCACCATTGACACTTAACCCATGCTGCCTTGCATTTATATGTATCTTTTTAAGTTTATGCCCTGTATTCCAAACTATGCTGAAGATTTCTTGAAGACGAAAGCCATCTTACACCTCTTTAATTCCCCCACTACCTGCAGCACTCGGTGTTTTTTGATGATGTTGTATGATAATGATATCAAAGGAAGAGCTGGAAGATTGAGAGTATAACAGACTAAGACGGAAGGTGATCTCTATTATGAAGGAGCCATATTTGCTTCTTTTGAAATCCTTAGGTACACTAAGATGTCCCTCGTGTCTCTTCCATCTGTAAGAAATGTTTTGTTTTCATAAGAGAAGCGAAGACTTTGAGATCCTTTTAAGAATATGGAGAGGAGAATTGCTTCAACACCGTTCTAAGGTTATTACTGTGGGACTCTCTCAGAACTGCTCAGACAGAACTGAGGATGGAAACTGGCAAACAATGCTCCTGAGAGTATAACACAAAAGTCAATCAAGTGCATTTAAATATCTGTCTGGACATTATGGAGAATCAAATATAACCCTGAGATTTAAAGCTAGAGAAAAGGTTCAGCTAAAGTCACCTCAAAATGAACTACAAAGGAGAAAGGACTCTCGGGGGGTCTTGTGAGTTCCCTCTAGCACCCTTTTCCATTTTAATGGCAGCAATATGTAAAAAGGAGGATGATTCTATGACACTAATATACAAATTGTCACAATCGCATCAATACTAAAAGGACAATGCCGGAAGAGAGGTCAGAGTGAAAGTGCCACACACCCACATTATGAGGTCCTACAAAAAGTGTTCTTGGGAATTATCTTCAAAATAAAAAGAGCAAAAGTTCAAATGCATTCATATAGAAGGGTCAATAAGACATAAGCCAATGCTGGGAAGCGGATGTGGCTCAATTGGTTGGGCTGCCGTTTACCATATGGAAGGCCCTGGGTTCGATTCCCGGGGCCTCTTGGTGAAGGCAAGCCACGCAGCGTGGCGAGCTCTCACAGCAAGATGACCCAACAAAGGGAGACAAGCAGACACAGAAAAATGCAAAGCAAGATGGACACAGCGAGCACAGGCGGGGGGGGCGGGGGGATAAATAAATAAATCTTTACAAAAAAAAAAAAGACATAAGCCAATGCCAATGAAAAATCTGATATGATCTGAAGAGGGAGTCGAGAGAGTTTCTGAAGTCAGAACCAGAAGAAAGGTGGTGAAGCTTCCACCAATTTTAAAAGTATATCTCGCATTTTAGACTGGGAAGAACATGCAGGTTGTAGATACATAGTCTATAAACTTTATCATCTTTCTTCTTTAATCCAGATTAAAATGGATATCGAGGCTGCTGTGTAGGGGTAAAAGAGATCTGAAGTCATAAAAAGTGCTGAGGGAGGTAACAGACTATGCTCTCTACAGCCTTACATCTATGTTTTGAAGAGACTCGAATTTTCTCTTAACCCTCCCACAACAGACCCACAATGCTGGATTCCCAATCCAGTGGACAGTTACTAGAAAATCAGGGGTCCTGGATGAATATCTTGAGGGCTACTCTGAATGATAATCAATCCCTAAGCAAAGAACCAGCTTGGTCTGAGTCTCTTTTGTCCTTCTATATCATGGAAAATTTCCCAACTCACATATTCAAAATGCATTCTAGTGTTAGAGACATTCAGCATTTGAATATATCATTACCTTAAGGAGAGAATACACAGAGACAGGAGTAGCGAAGTAACAGATAAACAACATTTAAGATTTGCATTTGAAGAGTACAAAATATATGTGAATATATAAAGGGGGTATATTTATAAAGAATTATGCAGTCTCTTAAATTTTGTTACAGTGTTTTTCTCAGTATCTGTGTCTGCATAATGATGCCATGAAGAGAGAGGTAAATAAGTGCAGCTGCAGGATTCTTTATGGATGATCCTCTCAGAAAATCAGATATCATAGGTAATACCCCTGCAATAGCAAAACCTACATTTTAAATCAGAGGCTGCAGTTACCAGTGCATTCATTGGAAATTGTGATTATTATTAGTTGCTGTTATTATTCTTATGTTGAGTGGAGGGTGATGGCACTTGCTAGTTATCAAGAACCATCGATTTTCTTCAAAGAAATGATTTAAGGATTACACTAAAAGACATCAGGTTGCATTTCTCTCTCTTTTTTTTTTTGTCTTAAAATGTCCTTATTATGGAAGTTCAATAGCCCCTGCATTTGTCCCTGCCTCATATTCCTAATCCCCACCAACTGTTTTTTTTTTAAAGGCTGTTTTTGTATATTAAAAAGGAGCTAGTAACCTTTCTGTAAAATATCTACTGACCTCACTGAAGCACATGATTATTGAATTACACAGTGATCTGCTGTGTGTCCACAATTACTGGAGTGCTAGCCTGAGAAACTGTGTTTGTTTTTCACCATACTAGACTTATTTAGACTTATTTTAATTTGAAAATATAGGTGGTCAATGGCTCATTCACAGATCACCTGCCAACTGAGTCTAAAAGTCAAGCTCAAGTGCTTTGATGAGGTTTTAAGATGATTACCAGAAAACACACAGGAGAAGGAAAAGATTAGATTTCAAAACAATAAGTAGCCTGTGATTGTGGTTTAATACTACAGAAGCCTAGACCAGGAGAAAATAAGGCTTTTAACCTTTCCCAAAAGAAAGTCAGTTATTCCATATTCAAATGCAAAATAAAATGCCAAACATGTTAAATTTTTATTCATGTGGAAAGAAAGAGACTTCTGTTTGCTTTTGTCTGGAACTTTTAGTTCAGTGCTCATTAAACCAGCTGACAAATATTATTGGTCATGTTTGGCAGGCATTTATTGGCTTTGTTATTGTTTGTGTTTAGCACTAAAATGTGTTATGCTAAAAAAAAAAAAAAAAAACCACAGTTGATTTTAAGCTTCTTGGCATGGAAATCTTCCAAAAATGGGGCTATTTCTAATAAAATTAGTACTTTTAAAAACATGTATTAAGGTGTTAAATCTTCAAAGTCATGTTTTAGTTTATATTTGGAACAGGTGCTGGGGGAAATCAGGAAAATGCTTGGTTTTAGTGGCGAGTTCCTCAGGCCACTAAAAAAAGGTCTTTCCTTTTGTTCTCTCAGCCCATCAGCAGCAGATCCTATGGATTCTACTGCCTCAAATCCATCCTTCCTTTCTTCCCATCCCCCCATCATGGCATCTTTCTCCTGATTCATTCATGCCATCTGATTCATCATTCTAGAATACAAACGTGATGCCTCCACCCTATTTGCAATCCTTGACCACCACTCCAGTAACTACGCAATAATAACCAAACCTAGAATGTCCACTTCCTCATCTGGCTGGCAAATTCCTATGTATCCTTCAAGACTCCCCAGGGATGACTTTGCTGATGGTCCCAAGCAGACTATGCAAGTCTTTTTCTGTGAGCCCACAACACCATATGTGCACCTCTGTTTTAGCTCTTTTCATCTTCTTGAAAAATATCTTTTTTATATCTGTCTCCCCCACTATCATGTGAGCCCACAAAAGTCTAAGTATGAGCTTTTCATGTAGCAGAGCCTGATGTTTAGTAGATGCTCAGTTAATATTTATTGACTAAGTTAATGAGGGCTTGTTAAGGATAACTAATAAGGGTTAATTATTGGGCATATCCCATGAATCTAATACAATGATGTTTTAATTTTTAGTGTTCCTTGTAATTGAATCCAACATAGTGACTAGTGGACTGGATGAATTTAGCTTGCAAAGGTATTGTGTTTCATCTGTATAGTACTTTTGGTTATTTTATTAAATATTAAAATATTAAATTATTTTAATTATTACACTAAAATCTGATTTCCCAACTTCTACCGAAAAAAAAAACACACAGACAAATACAACAAAGTCAAGAAATCCTGGAATCTATTTTCCTCACAGAAAGCATGACTTGAAGCTGAGAAACAGCCATTCTCTTTAGATGAGTTTTGAGTGCCTCAGTTCACCACACGCTTTACTTCTGTTAACCATCTGGCCCCTGCAGGTGTTTGCCTTTTGACCCCTGATAGAGAGTATTGTAATTGAGAAGCTCTTCCTGGTGGGAAAAGCATCTGTGTAGGAGTAAGGACTTTAGAATCTTTGTATTTACTTTGCAATTAGTAAGTTCTGTAGCTTTATTCAAACCTACTAATATTTTTGGACGTTAGTTTCTTAATCTGTAAAAATGAGGAATTTGGACTACATCAGTGTGTTTCAAACTCTTAAAGATGTCCAGCAGGGGGTGGGGAAGGGTTAACGAAGGCTGAGAAAGCCCCCTACTTCTATCTAAATGAGAACTTTGATCAGTTTTGTGTATCCTGGTCCTATATAACATTTGGTTGAAAAATGGGCTCCAATATTAAATAAAAGTTAGAAAACCACTAAATTAGATGATATCTAAAGGACCTAATAACTCAAAATCCTATTGTTATGCTCATTACTTTTAATCATGGTCAAGACACACTAAAAGTCATATTCTTAGGCTGTCTTCATTTAGGTAACACAAGTGCTCAGCCTATCTTTCATTAATAACCAACAACTATGATTTGTAATTTTAGCTGGAGCACCATTTCTTGGTAGTGCTAACTATATCATGAAAACTCTACTCAGTTCTAACTGCTCATGACAGATGAGAAAGTGGAGGTTTCTTTTTATAACAAAGATTATGAATGCCATTCTGAGATGTTCATATTAGAATACAGTTTAGACTTCCAAAAGGGACAGAGGCATAAAAAATCACACTCTATGACTGTATTACATTCCTTCTCTATCACCTAAAGGACAGTGTAATACCAAACTCTAATAATGTTCATTTGATTGACTCTGCCCAAACAGCCTTTTATCAAGCACAAGCTCCTTCTCTATGATGGATGACTCTGGTTTATGGTGCAGATCTCATTTGCAAACAGGGTTTGAAAATTCCCCTTCACTGGCAGAATTCTGATGAAGCCTGTACCATAATTATTGCACTCTAAACTCATTAGAATAAAAGGAAGGAAAGGGTGGCTGTGGTTTATGGCTGATTTAGTAATCTTGTTGTGTGAGAATAATACATTTAATTTTCTTATGTGGGACCTGACCCATCTTGAACTTTTGTTTCCTATTACTTGCCAGATTCCCTTAGGTGCTTGGAATACTTCCTTTTGTACCTTTAAGGTTAAATAAGGGCAGTAATGAAATCAAAATCAGCTAAGAAAACCTCTATGGACTCAAATTTCCCAAAACGACTATGTTAGGCTGAAGAAGATGAAAATGCTAGTGTTTAAAAAATTCAACAGTAAGCTCTTTGAATAGAACAGAAAAGGCAAAGAGATGTTCAAAGGAAAATAATTGTGTCCTGGGTATTTTATTTTCTTTCTTTCTTTTTTTTCTGAGCAGTATTAAGATTTAAAACAAGAATGTACACCAGAGTAGACATAAGGTAAAAATAAAATAAATAACAGCAAATCCATAATAACATTTCATATTTCAAAGACCTGGAGGAAATAGATCATTGAGATGTGTAGAAGAATAAAACACAGACACTCTTTTCACGCATGAATCAATACAAACATTTTCACTTCTCAGTCACTCATCCCATTTTCATGGAGTTCTGCCTCCTGGTATTCTCATTCCTGTTTCAGTATCATAGTGTAAGAATTGCTGTATCTTAAAATAAATGGTCTCAGACAAATGAACCTCTCTTGTGACTTTCTAGCTACCCTAGAAGCCAGTGATAAAAATCGGTGATTCCAAATTCTCAGCAATTTTCGTAAGAATTTAATCATGGGAAGATGTTTTCTTATGCCTACAACCTCAAGGCAAAATTGAGAAAGAGAAATGTGCCCACAGGTTTGCCATTAAGCCACGTGATCCCCAGATGACTGTGTCAGTATCTGTGGCGTGTAACAATAGTAGTCTAACCAAAGTAGATTTCCATTGTACTATGAAATTACTTGTACCTTTATGGTTTGTGAATTTACACAGAACACTTATAAAGGAATGATTTCCCTTAAGTTTTCCTTTCTCCACGCCCTCAATGAACTTCCTTGAAAGAAGACTCTTGGCATAATTATAACCAATTCTGATTGGCATAGTTCTGTGCATGAATCATCAGAAAATGACTGATTTTCCCTTACAGAAATGGTGCTTAAGACCCAGAAAGTGTGAAATGAAAAACTTAATGTTCTCCTAACAGTGCAATTTAGAATAATGTCAATAAACCACAGGCTATTTTTTTCCTAAAACTTACATAAAATAAAATAAAATAAAATAAAATAAAATGGCACCTTCCCATTTTGTGAGACATTTACTATGCAATACCCAACTCATCTCTTAATTGTTGGGGGCACCGAGCAAAAGAATGTACTATTAAATGCCAGTCCTATAATTCACACTCAATGGGCAGGCAAACAGTCCTTTTCACAGCCCTGAAAAGAATGGGTATAGAAGCACTATAAATACCAAGTTCATTTATGAAAAACAAAAAGAAAAAAATGGTAGAAGGAAAACCCAGGAGAAAGTCCCCAAGCTTCTAAGAGCTCTCCTTGTAGATTCCCTCTATGAAGCAGGTGAGCATGCAAACTCTTTAAGGAGAGCTTTTTAAAGTGAGTAGTCCTGTTTGGCTAGCAGAATTCTCATGAAGATTCCATCCTTTGTAACTCACCCTGAAGAATGGCGAGGAGATGGAAGGGGTGTGTGGTTTAAATTGGGATCAACAGAGAACTCTGCGCTTAGCACGGCTAGCAATAGCACACATGGAAAAGCAAAATATGGTGGTTCCTATTTCACTCCCTGTCTCAGTTTGCCCAGGCTGCCATGACAAATGCCACAGGGCTGGTTGTTTTGAACAACAGGAATTTATTGACTCAAGTTAGAGATTAAAAGTCCAAAATCAAGGTACTGGCAGGCCTTGCCTTCTATGAAGTTTGTTAGGTTCTGTTTGTAACTTGTTGGCAATCAATCTCTGACTCTGTCACATGGCACTCTGTCTCCTCCTGTCTCCTTCTGTGGCTTCTACTGACTTCTGTATCCAGATTTCCTTTGCTTATAAGGACTCCAGACATATTGGATTAAGGCCCACCCTACTTCAGTTTGACTTTATCTTACTAGGATCTTTGAAGTTCCTGTTCACAAAAAAATTTTGGTAGACTTGAATATGTCTCTTTGGGAGGGGGGCATGATTCACTTTACAACACCCTTCTTTGCTACATTCTCCTTTCCTCAGTCCAATCCTCCTCCCTTAACCGTATTCCTGCCCTAATGCCCAAACTTGTCCTACTTAAACCACCTTCCTTATCCTTATCCCTTCCTTCCGGGGAAAGCATCTGTGCCCACTCTTCTCTTTATACCTTTCATCGTTAATTCACTTGTTCATTCATTTATTAACTGAACAAATATTTGCTTATTAGACAAACACTTATTGAGAACTGTGTTAAAATCTTTGGATACAGAGACGACAAGGGCTCCGCTCTTTTGAAAGATCCTGCCCTCAGAGTTCCGCTACTTAATGGGTTAACTTATTAATCTGTGTTAAAGCTTCAATAGAACTTGTTATCTGAAAATGCCAATATCCCCCTCACCCAACCCAGATCCCATTTGTACCTTTTAACAGAAAGAGTTAAAGTCTTAACCCTGGGTTATGGTTACTTTTGGGAGAACTTTGGGGACAGAGGCAAGATCAGTAGTGTTCTATATGCCTCATCTGAAATAAAGCTATTTCCCATCCTAATATGTACTTGAATCCAAAACAAGGAAACATGGGTGATTTGGGGATTAAGTACCATGCTAAAACTAAGCGACTACTTGTGTGTTTCTAAATTCTGAATAATATATTTCTTCACTTTAATCACTACCAATATTTTGTTCTATATTAGAAAAACTGCATATATATCTCGCAGCTCTTCCAAAATGTTATAAGAGTAGACTGTTTATTTGTGCTTGTCCCTGCTGCACTTTCCTAACCATACCTGTAGGAAAACATGTATTAATTGCTAATCTGTTTAATTTTCCTCTCCCATCTGGCCCCTACATTTTGTAGGAGCAAAAGGAGCTCAGTAAGTATAGAAAGACATCATTATTCCTTTTGCTGAAAAGAAGTGTTTAGACACTGTTCACACCTCTTCAGTTGATCTTTCCAAGCCTTCTGAGTTCCTGAAGGGTAGGAATTATGGGTCCCTTGGGTTCACTGCTGGGTAATTTACCTAAATGTACCCCGATAACCCATTTACTGCATAATACATTTTATGGCATTTTAGCAGTAGATTTTCTGCTAAGCTTAGAGGTGGAGGGTGCAATATGATAATGAAATTGTGGTGCCACTTGGAAATCTGAAGTGCTAAGTAAATACATAGCACTGCTTTATTATTGTAGCCTCATTCTATTTGGGTGTGAAGAATATGCATTTTAATTTATACCTCAATCTACATAGAGGATTAGTTTTTAAGGAGTTCTTTATTTACATCAATGCCCAAATGTCATTTTTAAAATGTTCCATTCCCATATAATTTTAAAACTTTTGTTTGGAATAGTCTGTATAGTGTTCTGAGCCATATGACTAAATCTTACAGATTTTTTCCAAAGGGAAGATAGTCTATAAACTAAGTAGATTGTGTTAATGTGAAAAATTAATAAACTTCTCCTTCATGGTTCCAAGTGGGCTGTTAGAACTGAAACTATCTTTTTTACAACACTTTTAGCAACCCAAAATAACATCTGTTGAAACATCACGTGGAGAAATAGTGCTTTAGGATTCTCTTGATTAAAGCCCAGAAACCAGCCAGAGTGGCAGAATTCCACACTGCTCAAGATCCTATTTGTATGTAGCAAAGTGGCCATTACCCATCAAGAACTGAGCACATGTCAAGAACTCAGTGGCGCAGGAGACCTGTGTTTGTATGGGGGAGGGGAGAAAGTAAGCAGCCAAATCAAGAAGAAACTCAAGCCCCTGAGATCTGATTTCTTAAAACCAGGAATGGTTACTAGCAGTAACAACCATGACCTCCAATCACTGTGCCTATCTCTGTCAATGTTCTACTGAAAGCCTTCACCTTTCTGTCGAATGTTTGTGAAAGGGAGTGCGGGCAGTCTAGCTTAAAATTTGGCATCGAAATAATCATTTAAAGCTGACCAGGTGAAAATTCAAATAGATGATCTGAACTGATTAACTCCTGGGGATATCTTAATATTTGCTACCATTGAATAGGAAGGGAGAAAGAGATGATCTGAATTTAAACACCATTCTTGAATTTAGGTGAACAGTTATTCGTGTTTAAGATAGCCTGGACCCAGTGGTTAAACTTACCTGGAAAGAAAACAGATGGTTTTATAGAGAAATATAGAAAAATACATAAGTCAATCTGCTGTGATATGTCAACAAAAATACAATTTTAAAAGTGAATGTCATTGATTTCCATCTTGCTTCTTATTACTATAAAATTCTGGTTAGAACAATGGTTGAAAGACTTATATAGTCCTATGTGAGGAATTCCTATCCAAATCCTTCACCAGCCAGGGCCTCCTCTTATTTGGACAGTTGCTCTGAGGATGACTGTCTCTCCTTTGAGGCCGCCCCACAACCTTTTCACCATTTCTGGCTCCATCTGTTCCAGCCTATTTCCAGCTGCACTTCAGAGGAAAAGCCATAGTAATTATCTCCTTACCACATAATTTATCTTGCCATGACCATCATTGGACTTCAGTTTCTTGAGAGCCCCAGTATGTTCACTTTCTGCCACATGGCTACAGACTAACCGGAGCCATCCGTTGCAGGGAAGGTGCTATCCTTGGCTCGGTGGAATCTAAGAACCATACCTCCCTCTAAAATTTCTTCTCCATTTGCCAATTTGACATCTTAAAAAGAACTGCCTACTTTTCCTTCTTAATATTTTAAAACTGTATTCAAAGAGACAAATAACTAATGCCAACTTTACACAAATACCTATGTAGTAAATGACACATAGTGAAAAGAGCATGGTCTTTGAACAGACAGGATTCAATTTCCAATGACACTAGTGAAATGTCTACACTGCTAAGAGCATCGGCTTCCACATCTGCTTCCGAAGGCTGTTCTGGGAATTAGAAGCAGTAACAGAGGGAGCAGTGCATCTCACACTTTAATGTGCACATGAAGCACCTGGAAACCTTGCCACAATGCAGATTGTGACTTGGTCGGTCTGGGGTGGGTCCCAGGACTCTATTTCCAACAAGGTCCCGGGGGACTGCAGCCCTGGACAGCACGCTGAGAAGGGAGAAGGCAGAGCACAGTGTATACCACCTGTCACAAAGTGGGCCTCTGGTTTGCTGACATTCAGAAGCATTTCTCCACTGGTATGTTTGTCTCTGATGTCTGCCTCAGAACACACACTGCCAGAATCATTTCTTTGAGTTAAATAATAAATGTGAGAGCAGGTTTCCCAGAAGCCGCTGAAAAAGATATTCACACATGCTATTTGGGGATTTCCTCCAGCCTTTCCTTCTAGCCTTTCCTTCTCCCCTTAGTCCAGATAAGCTTTGTGCCATTGGTGTCCAGGCATGGAGGAAAACAATCACTGCGTTTTCTCCTTCCAGGCTAGCTCCTCGGAGTGTGTTGGGGAGAATCAGCAGGTGCATTACAACTTAAGATGTACCTGGGCGGTAAGATCCGTGCATGATGGGCATCCCAGGATTTCCAGAGAGAACTCTGGGCTGTATAGGAATAGGAAGTAAGGAAACCATACACTGGGGAGGGACAGATGTTGTGGGTCATCCCAGCTTTGTGAAGACCTGGCTGGTCCTGCCAGCAGAAATCAGTCTATTTCATTGGAGTTGTGGACCTCCTGAGACATCCCCTTGGGCAGCTACTCCCTCACTCACAGATGGGCTGATGCAGGGAGAGGCAGAAGAGTGATCAAGGCGAGTCTATAATGGAGCCTCCTGCCCCTGCCGGGGCAGCGAGAGTGATGCTCCTTTTAACGAACGTGCCCACCGAGGCCAGAACAAACTAGTCGGTGGAAATGGCAAGTATCAATCTCGTGGCCCGGGAGGGAGGCCGGGGGAGGTGGATTGCTATCACCGCGTGATAAATGAGAAAGGCAGCGCAACTCTACCAGAGGGTGAGGAGAAACCGGTCAGAGCTGGGTAAGCATCTGAGCCGTTCTGAACAGTGACAAAGCTGCGGGATTAGAGCCTGTCAGTGGGTGTGCGTGTGGTCCCATCCAACTGGGGCTGGGAGGAGGCGGTAACGCCACTGCCAGGCAGAGCCCAGATCCCGGAGCTCTTACTACCCACACTGCCCAAGAAACCATGAAAAAGAATTCTTAGAAATAGAAAAATGCTAACTAGGGGTGCATAAGAGGCTGTTGCAGGAAGACGGAGCTATTTAACTCTCTCGCGCGCACACACACACAGAGGCAAGTGCAGTTGGGTGTTTCCTGGTGCAGAAAAGCAATCAGCAAGGTAACAGGGAAAACTGCTGAAGGAGAAATATTATAAATGGCAAAGGCCTGACAGGTTAGCCAGGCAGGAAGGTGAGCAGATTAGAGAGCGGAATGAAAAGGCCCAGCACTCACGCCGGCCTCACGGAGCCAGAGGATGAGTTCACACCGCAAGAAGCGATTAAGGCCAGAGAGGCAAACTCAAGTTTGGAAACAGCCTAGGTTTGCATTTGAAATTTTATGAGATTACCAAATCGCCTAATCCTAGCAATCCCTAGATTACCACTGTGATTCCCTAGGGGGGAAAAGAAACTGATTGTAATCTAGCCAGATGGTGCATGAATAGATAATTTTATATAAATGTACATGCTAAGGTTTGGAAGTATAGACAACACAATCACAACTCTGAGGAAGGGGGGGTGGGGAGTGGGGAATACTTCACTCTTATTTCAAGAGCATTTTTTTAGGAGGTACCAGGGATTGAACCCAGGACCTTGTACATGGGAAGCAGGCACTCAAACCACTGAGCTATACCTGCTCTCCAAGAGCATTTGTTTTTAAGATATTTAGGAAGTGGCATATAGTCACCAAAACTTTACAAAGCCCCTAAATTCATTTACCTTTTTAAGAGGTCTTTGGTCAGAAAACTTGTGGAAACTGCTGGTTTGTTAATATTCACAGATATGCGTACAAACATAAAGTGAAATGGAGAATCAATTTACTGATCTAAATAGTTCACCAATATATCACCACTGTTTTACTGCTACATTACACCAAAAATGGTTTTACGGAGAGATGAATTTTCAGTGTAATTGTGACAATGTAAGATTTTGTCAAAATCAGGGCTTTTCAACTTTGGCCCTGTTGATATTTTGGGCCAGTTAATTCTGTGTTGTGGGAGGCTGTCCTGTGCACTAGAAGATGTTCAGCAGCATCCCTGGCCTCTACCAACTAGTTGCCAGAAGCAGCTCCCTCCCCTCCCCTTGTAAAAACCAAAACTGTCCCCCAGGGGACTATATTGTCACTGTTTGAGAACCAGTGGTCTAACATACAGTATATCTAATTGCAGCTACGTAAATTAGGTAAGTTCAAAGGCTACAACTCTAAAGAAATAAAAGATTTATGCACTGATACTATCTAAGGATTTTCTAAGATTTTCTTATTCTGCAAGAAATTCTGCTAATCAAATCAAAATGGCCTTACCACACACACATTTAATTAGTAACTCCTACATTTTCCATTTCACCTGTGCCTCTGGACCCACATGCGTGTTTTTTTCCTACCACCTTGGTCTTGGGTGACTGCCATACTCGAGTACAGCTGCTCTGACCCATATCACAGAGAACTGTGACAATATGTGAGTCTCAGTATGTGCCATTATCAAAGGCTATATCCTAAAATTTGAAAGAATTCTACTTGATTTGCAGTTGTGAATGGGACAAAAGTAGTGCTGATCCAAGATTAAGAGTGTTGCAGTAACTATTGTTGATGACAAAACTGAAATAACCTGATTTATTTTAAAAAGTACAGGGTTTAATTTAAACAATGGATTAAAAACAATTTCTTGATGTATGCTACAATTTTTATAACTTTTTCATCAATATCAACAAATACATTCTTAATGTAAGTGTTATAAGTCACTCAGGGTTCTCTTTGTTTTTTTTTTTTTTTCTTTATTAGAGAAGTTGTGGGTTTACAGAACAATCATACACAAAATACAGGATTCCCATATGTCACCCTATTATTAGCACCTTGCATTGGTGTGGAACATTTGTTATAATTCATGGAAGTCCATTTTTATAATTGTACTGTTATCTCCACAGTTTAGCTTAGGATTCACTGTTTGTGTAGAGCAGTTCCATGGATTAAAAAAAATTTTTTTTACTCTGTTACCATATATACAACCTAACAATCTCCCCTTTTTAACCATATTCAAATATATATTCCAGTGCTTTTAATTACACACACGATGTTGTGCTCCATCACCACCAACCATTACCAAAGAAATTGCCAAAACATTTCCATTGTTCCAAATAGGAACACTGTATATTTTAAGTCTCAACATCATGTTGAGTAAAATAAGGCAGACACAGGATTGTATGATCTCACTGATACGAAATAATTAGGATAAGCAAACTCATAGAGTCAGAATCCAGAATATAGGTTACCAGAGGATGGGGTGGGAATAGGAAATGGGAAGTTAAGTATCTTTATCTTTTTACTTTGACGGATAACCAAATTTTAGCTTATCTAAGAAACAATTGTGCATTACAAGGAGTGAGAAATTGGAGTTGATACGCTATACAGAGCATTGAAATAGTTTGAAACTCCAGTCCCATCATCCACTGATCTTTGAGTCTCTGCAATTTCATCTGTAAAATGGGACTACCTATAATAATCCTGCCTTTATCACCCAAAGGAGACTCAAATGAATGAATACATATGAGAACTATGTAAGTACTATACCCATATAAGGAAATAGTATTATATTGAAATGTGCTGAAATGAAAATTCCTTCCACCTGAGGGTTTCAATGAAAGCAAGCAAGCTTATTTAAAAAAAAAAAAAAAATTACTGAGTGCATAACCACCCTAATTAATAGATTTTCTCATCAATTTTCTAGATATATACCTTTCAAATATGGGTTAAACAAATTTAGAAATATTAACAATGATTAAAATCCATATATTCATCCATAAATCTCATAAACGACAATAGGCTCAATTGCTTTTCTCACCAGTCAAGGTTAGTTTAAACACCTTGATTCACTTCAAATTAGTTTGTATTTATATTTTTGGCTATGTTCAGATGAAAGGTCTAAACCAATATTAATAGTATGAATTCAGAGAAAGGGAAACTGCAGGGCAGGGAAGATCAGGGCAGAATTCACCTTGATGAGTTCCCTCTAAGTCTGCAGGGCAGTCAACACCTGGGCCTGTAAAACCCGCGGGTAGCACACCTGCACACTGCAGGATTAGAAACAGATCCACACCAAGTGCTTGTTTTTGACTATGTGGCTTAATATTTTTAAAATATTAATAGCACATTTAATCAGACTGTCTGTAAGTGCTTATCAAGTGTGAAACCACTTTCAGGATTCGACCTGTTTTTATCCTCAGTAAATTCTCCTTGCATTAAAGAATCATTTATGCAAATATACCATGAGGCAAAAGGGAGCAAGAAGGAGCTGCCTTAGCTCTTATGAATGACTGTATTCAGACTGCCTGATATTGTTTTTCTTTGGTGAAATTATATTGTAGTCTGTTGACAGAAGAGTTCCGTGCACTAATAAGCATCAGAGGGTGCTTAGGCAAAAATTAGATATGAGATGCAGGAGGGGAGTTTCTTTTTTTGGTTCCTCTTGAAAATAAAAGGTACATGGTGTACATGGAGTCAGAATAAGAACACATAAAAGAAGCTAAAAATCTGCCGCTGAGCTGCAAAGTTCTCATACATCAAACCCAAGTCACAGGATAAACCTCCTTCTTAGGTAGCCAGGCCTACGCCTGCCGGCTTCTGACCCTGAGAGTGAGGCACTATTAAAGAAACAAGACAAGAGCAGCACGTTGGAGATAAGGGGTAGCCAGTGAAGCCGGGGAGCCAGCCATGAGGGGCAATAGAAAGGAGCAGCCACGTTTTCAAAGGTAGGGCAGGACCAAACAAACAAACAAACAAAAATGCGGTCAGGGAGAGAAGATAAAAGTGGTAAATGGTGTAAGTGGTGCGCTAGAGATAAAATAGGAGAAAGAGGCAGTTCGGACATGCCTGCATTGTACTGAAATGCATTTGGGTCTCTAAGATGTCAGCTCTGAGGGATGATTTCTCTAGCTGATCTCCAAGGAGTCATCAGGAGAGACAGGTGGGGAAACTGAAGCCATCTCCCCTTCAGCGAGAATGGGCAGTGAATCAAATGGAGCTTGATCGTTCTGTTACTTGGAGCTCATTGATGAGACACTTGACGGGTGGTAATTCTGCCCAGTGGAGAAAGACGAGGGTCTCGGGAACTCTACTGTGGCCCAGATGCTTAGGGTTTCTGGCCCGGCTGAGTGAAGACACACCCCATCCCTGTACTTTCTGCAGCCGTGCTCAGCCAGCATTCCTACTAGTGTCTCAACCACGGTCAAGTACCTCTAATTCTCAAAAACCACGGGGAATTACATTTAAGACGAACAATACTTTGTAGAAAAAAATTAAGAACACGGAAAAATTCTAGAGTCTTTTCCTTATTGTTTGGGCCTCACCTAGATCAGTCCCTGGAAGCAAGTGGATTCTCAAAAAATAATGTTTGAATGAATACCGAAAGGGAAAGGAGCATCCGCTAATCTTTACATCCACAGAGGATATTCATTCGCTGCTTCAGAAAGAAAATAAATGTTCTGTTTTCCTTTAAAGTGCTCTCTTCCTTTCTTCTTTTGGTTTCTTTTTACATAAATTTTCATCAACCTTTTTATCTGGGTCCAAGGCAAGTGGTTCACAAACTTTAGTAAGGGTTAGAGTTGCCTGGATGACTTGTAAAAATGCAGCTTGCTGGGTCTCACCCCAAGAGTTTCTGATTGAGTAGGTCTGGGTAAGGGATCCAGAATTTGCATTTCTAAATTCTCTGGTCATGCTGATGTGGCTGGCCCTAGGACCACACCCTGAGAAGCTCAGGTCTAGAGTATTAATGGTAACCAGAAGTACCTTTCTAAGATGAACCTCAGTACATGTCCATTTTTGATGGGCTAATCCACTCCCATCCCCCAGTTTTGTGGAATGTACCTAAACCAATGATTCTGATCAAAACATAGGACTAAGGAATTTAAAAGTTCCAAAAGAGTTTAAAATGTGCTTTGAAATGTCAAGTAAAAGTAGCGGTGCTTTTAGCGACAGCCTGGGATGCTCCTAGTTAAAAGCTTTATTGTTGGAGAGTGTTCCCCATCCCTAAATTCACTGTGTGAGTTCTTTCCGCATCATTTTATTTCTTCCTGAACAACTGTGTTTCACTCCAACTGGAAATTCTCTATTGGGAATCACATAACGGGGAAGCTCGGAAATCAACTGGCTTATTTTGCAAGGGTTTTGTACAGTGTCTCTTTGTCATTTCACATTATCCATTAGAGATGAGAATTAATGAGGATTTTTACTTTCATCCTCTGTAGAGTCCTACCACAAATCCAACACATCCAACCACACTCATCATCTATCAGCCTTGCTCACTGTCCCAAGCTATCTCTTCCTTAGCAAACAGAATCATCAGCTATTTGGCTGACTTGGGAAACCACCCCTGAGTCAAAATCGATTCTTCCTTTTCCCTCACATATCACATCCAACTGGCAAACATTTTTTATTCCACCTTTAAAGTGTGTGGCATCCACACCTTTTTTTCTCCCTCACCACTGTGGTTTAGTCCTGAAATACATCCTCATTTACCAGGACTATTGCAGCAGCCTCCTGACTAATCTCCCACCTGCAGTTTCTCCGCTTTCACGCCACTGTCAGCATTACAGTTCTAACAGATGTGTTTCTCTCACTCTTATGCCTAAAAGCCTCCCTCTGCTTCCTGCTATTGAAGGAATGAAGGTTGGGCTCCTTTTGGGAGCTCAAAGAACCCTTCAGGCTCAGCCTGGTCCCAGCTCACCTTTGCGGGTACAACTTTTTTCCCCCACATATGTTGTACATATACTTCATGCTCTGCACAGCTTGTGCCTTTTCCTTACATTAAATATTCTTCAACAACTTATCCACTTCTCAAATTGCTGTAGATTATCCTACACCCGGCTCAAAAGCCATTACTTCTTTATAGTCCCAATATCCTCCCCATTTCTGTAGCTTTTCTTTTCTTTTTCCCAACTGCAGGATAATTCATATTTAATAGGCAGGATAAATGCTTATTTTCTGTCCTCTTTATTTAGTTTTTAAAGCAATGTGGTCATTTTCTAGCATCTTTTGGTGGTGGCCATGAGTGAAGTGATGCATGTCATACCATCATGAACTCATGGATTTTAAAATATTTGATCTATTTCAATCTATTGCAGTTATTATACTTTGAATGCTCAGATTGTTCCGTCTTTTTGTATTTTAGGCCTTTTGGCAGCCCTAGGAGTCTGAAAGCCTCTCTACTTTCTGATATGACCTATTTCAGACATATTTTTCACTTTTCCTATGTGAGACATGGAATTGGCAATTTTTCAAAGGGTGCCTGGGTGCCTTTGATTGGGTAATGGTCAAATGGTGCTTGTGGGACTTATTACTACTGCACTGGTCACTGTTTCTAGGCAGTAAGCAGATTAAAAACCATATATCTTTACAGCTTTATTGAGATATATTTTATATATCATAAAATTTGCCTGTGTAATTCAATAGATTTTTTTTTATATTTGTAGAGTTGTGCAACAATCACCATGATCTAATTTTAGAACATCTTCATCTCTCCAACAACAAAAAAAAACATATTAGCACCCCATCCCTTCCTCCCCCCCGCCCCCGCTGCCAAAGCCCTAAGCAACCACTAATTTACTTTGTCTACATATAGATTTACCTATACTGGACATTCCATATACAAAGGAATTACATAATATGTTATCTTTTGTAACTGGCTTCTTTCACCTGACATAATATTTTAGAGGTTCATTCATGTTGTAGCATGCATCAGTAATTCATTCCTTTTTATTACCGAGTAAAATTCCATTGTATAGATATACCACATTTGTTTGTCCCTTCATCGGTTGATGAACATTTAGGTTGTTTCCACATTTGGCTGTTATGAATAATGCTGCTATAAAAATTCATCTACAGATTTCTGTGTGGATGTATATTTTCATTTTTCTTGGTTGTATACCTAGGAATAGAATTCCTTAGTCATATGGTAACTATGTTAAACATTTTGAGGAACTGTCAGACTGTTTCCAAAAGTACCTGCAACATTATACATTCCTACCAATAATGTACGGGCATACTACTTTCTTCACGTTCTTGCCAACACTGTTACTGGTGAAGTGGTATCTCATTCTGGTTTTGATTTGTATTTCTCTAATGCTAATGACATTGAGCATCTTTTCATGTCCCTATTGGCCAGCTGCATATCTTCTTTTGGGAACCATCTACCCAAATTTTCCCCATTTTAAAATAGGATAATTAGTCTTTTTATTATTGAGATATAAGTGTTCTTTATAGATATATTAGATGCCTAAATAGATATCCTAGATAGATACCCTATCAGATACATGATTTGCAGGTATTTCCTTCCATTATGTAGATTGTCTTTTTCACTTTCTTTGTGGTGTCATTTGAAGCACAAACATTTTTTTTTTTAATTTTGATGTAGCCTAATTTATCTATTTCTTTTCTTTTATTGCTTGTGCTTTTAATGTTGTATCTAAGAAATCACTGTCTAATGCAAAGTCGTAAAGATTTACTCCATGTAAGAGCTTCCCAGTTTTAGTTGCTACCTTTAGGTCATGACGTGCTTGAGTTGATTTTTGTGTATTATGTGAGGTAGGGGTACAATTTCATGTGTTTGCTTGTGTATGTCCAGTTGTCCCAGCACTATTTGTTAAAAGATTATTCTTTCCCCATTGAATTACATTGTCACCTTTGTTGACATATCTTTTAGAAACACTTATTTCTGAAAGATAAACATATCACAATGACAATTCCATTTTAAATAATCAATTTTTACAACTGAATATTCTTTCAACTAGACCCAAAATCTCATTATTAATGACAACAACTTAATCACCTATTTGAATGATGCCACTCTACACCACAGACCTTAGAATACTACTGACCCTGCCACTAACACTGTGATTACTGAAAAAGTTTGTTTTCTTTAGCAATAATTTTTGTCTTTAGAGTATATGCCACTAGGACTATACAGTAAAGTTACTGTATTTCACAGTCACATGGAACATTTCTTCTCTCTGTATTTATGTCACCAAATAGATGAACACTTAGGTTTCTTTTAATGCATTTTATTTTTTGATCTTTAAAGATTGCTTTAAAATTTTTATTTTGTTTTATAATTGCATAAACTATTCACATAATCCAAAGCCAAATTGAAGAAGTTATATTAAAAGGAGTCTAGCTTCTGAAACCCAGCAAAGAAGACGGCCACGAGACCCTGCCCAGAAACCCTGAGGAGAGGCAGCTGCTTGAGAGCAAAGCTGTAACTGTTACAGCCGAAAAGCCTGCTAAGACCCTGGTCACGAGGTCCCATTCGAAACCCCAGGACTCAGAATGAAGCCCCAGATAACTCCAAACAGAAAGGCCTCCCTCTTGGGTCCCTGAAAGCTAACAGGTGAAGGAAGAAAGGCAGCCAAGCAGGACAGCAAATAGCTGAGATCCCTCCTTAATATGGGGACGGGGAGGAGGAAAGGCACTTCCCAATGAACTCTTTTTACTGGCAAAAAATAAATTAAAAAGGAGTCTAGCTTCTATATCCATTTCGTCTACCCTAGCTTTTCCTTCCCTCCGTAAGCAACTTTTAAAAAATGTTTCTGTGATTTATCCTTTCATTGTTTTTATTAATTTTTATTCTATTACCACATATACAACCAATCTTCCCTTTAAACTACATTCAGATATATATTTCAGCGCTGTTAATTACGTTCACAGTGTTGTGCTACCATTACCACCGCTCATTACCAAAACATTTCCATCATTCCAAATAGGAACTCAGTACATTTTAATCCTTAACTTCCCATTCCTTAATCCTACCCCTTTCCCTGGTAACCTATATTCTAGATTCTGACTTTGTGGGTTTGCTTTCTACAGCCCCAATACCCAACCCACTTTTGTAGCTTTCTTAACTTGGCCAAGGAAAATCTACTTTTCCTTCTACTATAAAATCTTCCTAGGAGCAGGAACCAGATTTTAATTACTTTTGGATTCCCAGCATATCTACAACAGTTCCTGATAATAAAGAAATGCTGCACTGAGTTGGATAGAATTAAATCAAGATTTCTCATAACACGGCTCTGTTCTGATAATGTTGTTCTGATAGATTGACAGCATCCTCAAATTAGAGATTTAAGAACACAGCCAGTCTTGTGATTTAGATTGTGCCTAGCTGATCAAAAGGGATTAGTGGAGCCCTGTGTTGAACTGTATTTTTCAGACACATTAATTATTAATTCAAAGAAACCCATGGGAAATTCATTTGCTTAAACAGGAAGTATTCACATAGCCAAAAAATCAAGTTTAAAAAAAAACAATTTAAATGGTGGAAACTGATTAATACATTCTTACCGCTCTATTGTCAAATGTAAAGAGTGCCTTAGCATCCTGAAAAGTGGCATATGTTTCTTAGAAAATTTCAAGGGGTAATGTATACTACCAGTATACAAGAGAACCTACTGTGGGCTCATACAGACCTGATGTGAATCCCAGCTTTGCCACTTAGCAGCTGCATGGTTTTGAGCAAGTTATTTAACCTCAGGTTCAGTTTAACCTCCACCTCATTTTCCTTCTTATACAATGGAGATGCAAAAACCTACCATCCAGGTTAATATGTGGACTAAGTGAGATTATATATATTTATATAGTGTTGAGCAGAGTTAGCAGAGTGCTTGGTACTTACTTACCAGGCACTGGGTAAATGGGCCTCAAATACAGTTATGAGGACACAAGTGAACACTAGTCACTTTTTTTGTTGCTTAAGTATGTATTAATTTTGGAAAGGCATGGGGGATATTTAGAAGGCAGAATTTAAGAACCAAAGAGAGGGAAGGGGTTGGTGATGATGGCAGGAAATGTAGCCAACATCTTTCTACCTGATTTTCTCTTCTGCAATATGGACAGTTCAGCTGAGGGATATTTCAAAGATTGTCTGTTGCTTCTAATATGGACACATGTGTAGCTTTGCTTGCCACAGTGTTAATTCCCCGTCTTCAATTACGTGCTTTGCATTATGCAAGTGTTTCTAGGAGTTAAAGACAATGTAGTTGGATTAATAACAAACCTGCTGATTGAGGACCAGAGCCCTCTGTTAGCTTGTTTGTCAGATGCTTTATCTCAGTGAAATAAAGATTTTAAAAACTATAATTAATTGCCATGGCCTCCTGTGTCTCCCGCAAAATACCTAGCACCAAGTTTATACTCTGAAATAGTTTAAAAACAATAAGGCTAATGATGACAATAATAATTTACAAAAGTAAACTGTTCAATTAAAAACACATTTGATTAAATCATCCATTAAACTCTAAAAGCAGGTGCACAATTTAATGTTGGGCTCAGTCCTCCATATTAAAGTAAATCTCTGAGGCAAGTGCATCTCCCTCGAGCTCTGACCATGTACATTCTTTCTATGTATGATATAAACTTTAAATTTCCCTTCTATTTATGATAAATGCCTTTATTTTATAATCAGATCATCTTATTAAGGCACAAGAATAAACATTTCCCTCTCCTTTCCCTTCATTCACAGGGCTGACACATTCTCTGAAACCTACATATGAAAGAGGCAAAAAATAGGTTTGTGGAAATGGTTTGAATTAAACACAATTCTACTCACCCACCCGTCATTAAGCAGTGCAGCGATGGATACTCTCAGGGAAAGAAATTAGGGAGCTGATAAATATGCAGAGAGGCAAATTGGTGAAAGTGGAGCTAAGGGAAAAGGAAGAGGAGGTGGAGAAAAAGGACAAAAGATAAATGCAAGTAGATTTTAAAAAGGCAGTGATAAGGACAGTAGCATTCAAAAGGCACATCCAAGGGGAGTGAGGCTGTAAGCCAAGAAACCAAGACAATTGGGTCCTAGAGACGTGACTTGGATGAATAAGAGCAAGTTTGGTGGAGCGTCCGTCCCTTGGTTCCAGATCAGTTGTGCAAGATAATACATTGAGTGTTTCTACAAGATGCTAAAAGAATAACTTACACATCCTCTGGTTTTTAGGAGGAAGAAAAGACTCTGAAATATGAGATGATGGAGAGAAATGGGCCTGGGGACTCTGCATACCCTGATTAAAACAGAGTGAACATATTCTGAAGTGAGAAAGGAAATGACCCTCCAGGTGACTTATGGGTACCACCCAATAGGTGAAAATATGTTTCTTTACAAGACGAATCATCTGTAAAAGCAGGCATTCTTCTAGAATATGAGGACATTCCTCTTCCACAGCTGCAGCCACAAACCTCTGTCTATCATGGGGCCATGTCAAAGTACCTAGAACCAGGTCCCCTTCCATGTAATCCCAGAGTTTTGTTTGATATAACTGAACTGAATCTGAATTTCCCCTTTCTTCCTTTCCCTTTCTTTCCTTTCCTCTTTCTTTGTCTCTTAAAAATGTATAAAACAATATGTTCTCAAAAACAAACAGCAAATGAACGGGGAGAAATAGCTCTGGGTGTAGTGTGGGAGAAATGGATTTAATGACCTGAAGGGGCATCAGCAGATGGTAGTCCTTGTCCAGGACTTCTCTCTATGTAGCTGTGTAACTTTGGACAAATTACTTCAGCTCTCTGGGCTTCAGTTTCCTCTTCTATAAAATGAGGATGTTTCATTAGAGCACCTCAAATTTTCCTTCCAGTTGTAAGTACTTAGTGAAAGGATTAAGATTTAGGAATTAAAACTACATCATCAGCCTGATTCAGTATTATCTTGCTATGTGAACTTGAGCAAGTTATGTAATTTTAAAGCTCAGGTTCTCTATCTGTAAATTGTGGATAAAATTAGCACCTACCTCATAGGATTACTGTTTGTGTGAAGTGAGATAAGGGAAGTAAAACACTTAGAATAGTGCCTGACACCTAGTAAGTGCTCAATAAATCTTATTTATTATTTTTAATTATAATAATATTTTGTTTCTTGGTCAGAGATTGGGCCTCACCTACAAATGTAATTTGCTATGATAGCAGGGAATAAATGCTATATTCTAAAAACCATTTGATAAAGTGAGAGAAAATAGCACAAAAGACCAAGCTATTTAAAGGCCTCCATCTATTCATATATTGGCAACACAGTTGGGTCCCCTTAAAAGACTGAATAAGACAGATTGGCAAAAATTCCCTTCTCAGAACTCTCAGTGAGTCTTAGATGTTATTAGGTCTATCTATAAAACAGATATTTGCCTTATGGGTTTTTGGTGGTGTCTGCTGATGAGGTTATTGGTATGTTTTGAAAGCTATCCACTTTCCTTTAAGGAGTTATTTCTTGGAAAACATAGACTCTTTCTTGGTATAAATAAAACTGATCATGCTCGCTGTTCATCAAACCAAAACTGCACTATAAATATGTTCCTTGTGCTCTCTGCCATGATCCTTTATGTGCAAGTTTACAAAGGTGAAAGGAAGATTTTCAAAGATGTCAACCAGGGCACAGCTTTAGCTCAAGCTGTCAAGTTGGACTGAGGGACATAAAAAAATCCTGGCACTAGAGGAAGCTTTAGAGAGCACCTGCTGCATTCCTCTCTGTTCCCCTTGCAAAGGAAATGAGTGGGGTTTACACTATGGACTGGAAAACATAGCTTTTCATCAATACCATGGGGCATAAGTGCTGTGATCAGTCTGGCAGGGATTGCTCACTTGAAAATAATTTCAAAACTACAAAATTTTAGCCACACCCTGAAAAATCTAGTCCTAGAAGATCTCTAATATGAAC
>JAQZBX010001392.1:0-83694 GCA_029593785.1 Cabassous unicinctus
TGCTTATCTCCCCCTTGCTGTGAGGTCTTGCCGCATCAGGCCACGGCGCCGCGCGAGCCAGCCTGCCCTCACAAGGAGGCGCCGGGAAGCGAACCCGGGCCTCTCATATGGTAAACGGGTGCTTTATCCATTGCGCCACACCCGCTTCCTGCCCTGAGGTTGCTGCATCAGCCCACCGCACCACTCAGGCCTGCATGCCCTCACAAGGAGGCCTCGGGACGCGAACCCGGGCCTCCCATATGGTAAACGGGGGCTCTATCCACTGAGCCACACCCGCTTCCCCACTTACTGATTTTCAATGTTAGTTTCAGCCCTCTGGTCTCATCAGTCCAACTGCAGTTTGCTAAGCCTGAGTGGATGGATGTTAGTAAGGAAATCGTAGGAATAAGTGAGTAGCTGGAGGATTTTTACATGTGGCATGTTGGAGGAAAAACAGAGTTTGAAAAGAAAATAAGAAATATTTTCTGTTCTTTCACTTCAATTCCATTTCATGAGGTAGCCAGGCAAGAAGGAGAAAATGCCTGGCTTTGAAGCCAGATATAAATGACTCCAAATCGTGATGCAGGAGACACCTGAATACTCTTGTCCATCGGTGAATTGTGGATGCCTCTTCAAAATGTTGTTATAAGGATTAATGAGAATGTTTAAGTCAGTGTATGCTCCCTTCTCATAAACATTAATGCTTCTCTGTCTGCTAAAAATACTCTTCATTTGTGCCTCTGTGATGGTTCACAGCACCTAAGGCCATCAGATATTTCCTGAGACTGCAGACTAATACACATAAAAAGGTATGTTAACATCTCCCTTTACTGGTCATTAAAGCTAAACTATTATTACCTATGTAATAGTCCTTGAAAGTAGCTATAAATAATTCTTCCAATTGCTAAAATCCAAAAATATACTCCTACAAATAACAAAAATTATGCCACTAGTCCCCCCACCCCAACACACCCATTTTCATTACAAATACCCAGTCTTATTGTTAATAATCTAGATTTTTAAAAAATATTTACTTTGATGCTATGAATTACTTCTCAAAAAATGAAATGAAGAAAGAAATATACACTTCTCCTCTAAAAAAGGCAATTTTGGAAATTAAAGTCTGGAACATTTAGGTGCTGTGTGGTGGTTTTAAAACATAGTTAACAATTGCTGACACTCTTCCCATTGAAATGTGGGGGTCTAAGTCCCCTCTCCTCTGGAGTCTGACTGTTCCAGCTAAGCCCAGCCTTTCAAGTCATCCCCTCCAAGGAACCAGACTTGTACGGGAATAACCCATCTTGGAATGGATCCACCAGCACCAAAGTTCTAATCCAATTATTCCAGTCACCCTCTGTCATTTGAGTCTTCCCAGCTGAGGATCCAGACATTTGAGAACAGAGGGAAGGTATCCCTGCTATGCCTTATCCAAATTCCTGATGCACAGAATCCATAAGCATAATAAAAAGTATGTGGTCTTTTTTAACACTAAATTTAGGGAGAGCGTGTTACACAGCAGTAAAAAACTGGGATGACTGTAGACTTAGAAAATAGTTTGTGAAGGCTTAGACATATGGCGTGAATTAAAGTTAAAGAGAACCAAGGCTAATATTATAGTTTAATTTTTTTCTTTCTTCTTTCTATATGTTATAGCACATAGGATTCTTTATTACTTCAAAAACGTACTTCTGAAGGTCATCAGGTGAGGACTGATCATTAAAAATTAAATGGGAAATTCACCACAACTGGGATAAATAGAGGTAATCTACTCATGTTCTATTAAACCACTACCTTGCATATTAAGTGATTGTTCTCATCTCCAATAAGACATTATTCTGAGATATGGCTCATTCAGAAATTCTGCCATGTAATGTGCCCTGGAAAATATCCTTGCATTAGCAGTCAACATCCATTATAGTGTAACATTCTCCCTTCAGAGCTGAAAAACTAAAATCTACATTTCCTAAACTCCTTAGCAGCTTCTAAATGCATTTAGGTTCCGTCAATCAGATGCACTAGCACGAGATTTAAAAGACAGGATTTCAGCAGTGAATGCACTTCTATCACTTAAAAGTACAAGCACAATTGTGGAAACCTCTGGTTTTGCAATGGCACGCTCAGCATAGAATCCAGTTTCCAATCCTTCTGCGATTGTCATGATGCAGGGTCTCCAATCTGCAGGTTCAAATTATAATAGGTGCCGTTTGTTTTTAGCTTGCAGCAGAGGCAGTAACCTTCTGAACGTGTTATCCTGATGGTGGCTGTAGCGGCACAGACCTGCAGCCAGCTTCCAGACTGTGGGAAAGGCAGTGGTTCTGAAGTGTGGCTTTGGGAGCCATCTTTGAAAGCTCAACTTGGACAGTATTTTGAGCCCACTCACTGAATCTGTGAGCCATTTAATATTCTATACTAAATTTCTTCCTGCTTAAACCACTTAGAAAAGATTGTGCTCTCTGCAACTAAACCCTGACCGATACAACATTCTTTTCATAACGAGCTCATAAGCATTTATTGACAATATCTCGTCTGCTTTACCCTGATAGGTTCTCCATGGGGAGACATAACTTCATCAGAGAGCTCCATCATCTTCAGGGCCATCAGAGCTATCCGCACAGCATGGGTATCGCTTTCTTTGTGTAATCCTCCAGCTACACAATATGCATCGCCAATGGTCTCCACCTAGACATAACATATTTTCCATGTTGTAAATAAAAGTTCAGGAAGGATCGTAGCATACACCAAATAGCAGAAATCTCAGTGTTTAAGCCCTATGGAAAATCAGGCTAAATAGAATACTCTCAGAGATGGCTCTCTTGACCAAGATAAATCCAAATACCCTTCCAGGAAACTCACAAGGTTTAAATCCCTTATCAGTGCACTGCACCGAGAGGCAGCACAAACCTGTAAACAAAATACTAGGTAGCTTCTGCTCTCAGACATGCCATTAGCTCACTGTATCATGTAACCTCTTATTTTTCACTATGTAAAATGGCTTTTGTGGGAGAAAATATATATTTTGGATTTATAATAAAATGCTTAAAGATATTGGAATCCCCTATTGATTTTATATCCCCCTCAGTATAAAATACAGTGTTTCCCATGAACTCACTACTCAATAAATTTCATGAGTGGAGCAAGAATGTGCAGTGTAAAACTATGACAAAAATAGTCATAAGAGTAATATAGACATGGTTATACTAAAGGACTTTTGAGGTTCTCATAACAATTATAAGCCTCTATGTGGACATGATATCAAACCAGTAGCCAGAAACAATGGTGCTTGAGAGACTATTGGAAATCAATTTATTTTATAAATTCCAAGTATTATTATTTTTATCATTATAATAATGTTGATGTTACAGGTAATTTTTATTTGTTTGTGATGATGATTATAGAGACCTAATATTTCATTTAAATCCACAAATAATCCCTTAAATTCTAATAGTTACAATTTCCTTCTCCTCTAAATATTTATCATAATTTATGAGGTCATATGATGGTTACGCTAATGTGTCAACTTGGTCAGTTGTTTGGTCAAGCAAGCACTGGGCTAATTGTAATACTAGGACATTTATGGGCTTTAGTCACCAGTGAGTTTACTGCATAGATGGCTGATTACATCTACAATCTACCAAGGAGATTGCCTTTGGCAATGAGTGACATTTTACCCAATCAGTTGAATGACTTAAAAGGGGACGTGATTTCAGCATTCTGAGAGAATTTTCCAGAGTGACTTCGGACAGCCAACATCTAGGAACTTATCAGGGACTTACATCAGAGTTCCTGGTTTGCAGCCTGCCTGCGGAATTTGGACTTGTCACAAGAGAATTTTATAAAATCTAATGCTATTTACAGATATCTCCTGTTGATTCTGCTTCCCTAGAGAACACTGACTAATACAGGTCAAGTCACTTTTCTTATCCAAGCCTCCAATGTGGAGAGATGGAGTGAGAAAGAAAAAAGAAAGGGAGAAAACCTTCAGTAATTCCCCATTTCACTCAGAGTAAATGCTGAGGCCCTTAGCACGGTTCTGAGGTTCTTGATCTATCTTCCTGCTAACCCCAACTTATCCCTTAACTTTCCCTCTTGTGCACTTTGTTTCAATTCACTGGCCTCCTAGTTATCCCTCAAACATGCCAAAGAGCTCACAATTGCTATTTCTTTTGCCTGGATTACTCTCCCTGATGATATTGGCATGTCCCTCATTTCCTTCAGTCCCTGCCAAAAACGTCACCTTATTAGGCCTATCCTGACCACTTCTATGAAACCTCTGTGAAACAGCTCTCACCCCTTATCCTGCTTTAATTTCCTTCCAGAGCATTTACACCAAGTGAACTACTATAAATTTACTCATTTCTTTATTGTCCTTCCTTCCCCACTGCATGTAACATCTCTGAGTGTTAGTACATTGTTGACTCCTAAATAGCCAGTGCCAAGTAGGTGCTAAGTAAGTATATTTGCTGATTGACTGAGCTGGGCAGAAACACCTCCCTTAAGTTTTACCTCAGTAAGGAAGACAATAGAAGTGCTTATCATCATGGCTAATATATCACAGGAACTCAAATGTTATTAATTAGGAGAAGTGCCCCAGCCATGCTGGTGTTGGATGCCTATTCTCAGTACCCTCCTAGCACCTAGACATGTGGGTGGAAGTGAGCATCTGCCACGTCTCATTGGAAAGCCAGCATTCATTAAAACAATGGATAAATGAATACAGAAATAGGCAGAAAAATGACCAAAAGACCAAAAGACCAAAAGAAAATGAAATTAAATATAGCCCGAGTAGAATCAGGCCCTGCAAATAAACAAGGTCGACAATTCCTTGGAAGCCATCACACTCAAAGGTCAGCCTATGGTTATATTCCTTCCGAATATCTTACATTTATTCGTGTTAAGACCCTTTCTTATTTATTTTCAGACCCTTTCTTATTTATTTTCATCTGTCTCCAGGAATTTTCATGCAAAACCAGAAATGAAGAAAAAGTAGAAATGAGGACCGGGATTGAAGGTGATTCACTATCTAGTCAAGCTACACTTGGTTAATCAGGGAAACTCTGTGGCTGCTGTTCTTGAAGTATGGAGCAAAATTTCTGAATACTTGATAGGAACAATTTTTAGTTTTTACAAGCTGAGAATTACAATGGAAGATGGCTACTTCTGCTAACAATCACAGCAGTTTGCCAAGGAAAGAAAGACTTCCTTCTCCCAATTCTGAGACGGGAAGCATTCTCAAGACAGAAAATGTCTACAAAATAAATATAATAAATTCCACAAGAGGCCATCAAAGTTAACCTAACTAAAGCCAATTATTTTATCTGTAATTATGCATGACCTCTTTTTTTCCCCAGGAGAACATGGCTCCGACTGGAATTTCCTGTTAGAAATTTTATAAAGGGAGGCTTTACTTCTGGCATCTAAAACAAAATGAGGCAGGGGTTTATTTATTCCCATAAATAATGTTTGTTTCTGCTGGAATAATTTATTTATTTATTGTTGGGTTAAGCTCTGAAATTCCAGATTGTTGTGTGGCAAATTAAGAAGATTATGTAAGCTACACAAATCAGAAGATTGTTTTATTTTTTAATGCCAATATCTAAAACAATGCAGAATAATTTAAATCAGTAAACCATGTTTAATCCAAAGAAGCAGGCAGAACATGAAATCTCCTCATTAGTTCTCTTAATAAGTACATTAAAAAATAATGCATTATGTGTCAGGGACAGTCACTATTGTACCCCAGTCCTAGAATGATGCCTACTACATGGCAGGTATCAACAAATACTGCCTGCCTGATGAGTAGCATATATTACCTACTATAATTTTTATAACAATCATGAAGATTATGGGAAATAAAGGATGCTATTCCTGCATATAAGCTCTGTGGGTGGCTACCTTCCCTGTTTTAGACTCGAGCACAGTTATTTAACTTGCTTAGTTTACAAAGCAAGTGAGGTAGAGAACATGATTTGAAGACAGGTCTCTTTTATACAAATGCCTTGTCCTTGGCCTCTCTAAAATAATGCCTTAATTAGCTGATTTGGAGTTCCATGAACTGGTCATGAAATGTATCATTTTAACCCCGTATTGAATTCATCTACTTAAAGAATTTTTATAATCCTCATCTTTATTTACTTTTACAGATAGAAAGGATTTTCCATGCCTAAGTCATACCTTGAATTACTTTATACTCAATAATTCAACTCAGTTTCCACAGAGACCTGCCAGGTCCATTTGACTCTGAAACTTTACCTTTTCCTAAGCTTATCCTCTTCTCAGCCTATAATTCCTCCATTATATGCTTATTCTTTGAGAAAACAATGTGGCCATCCTTTCAAGGAATAATTATCTCTGTTTCTAAGCAGATTCAGAGCTATTTCTGGCCAGAGAACACCCACATGATTAATGTACTCTGCCTGCTCCCAGGATGTGGCCTGCAGGATCATACGGAGAAGACCTTTCATTTGCATTATAATTCAGCTCTTCAGTGAATGCTTTTGCTTCCTGACTTTTGCCAGTAAAACCACCATTTCCCACTCCACCCCTACCTTGTAGACGTCCAGCTCTCCGCACTGCTGGTCAAAGCGTGTGTAGAGCGCATTGAGCATGGTGATAACCTGCAGGGGTGAGCACTGGGAGCAGATGGCTGTGAATCCAACAATATCTGAGAAAAGCATGGTGACATTATTGAACTTCTTGGCTTGCACTACTTGTCCTTGCCACAACTGCTGAGCAACCTCACAGGGAAATATAGAGCACAGAAGATCTACTGTCTTCTTCTTCTCCTCCTCCAGGGCTTGGTGGGCTTGCTCAAGGGTAGCCTTAAGCTTCCCCAGCCTCTTCTTCAGGCCGTCTTGGGCTCTGGCTTGCTCACCTATCAAGACCACATCCCTTAGTGCATTATGAATTGGGATGTCTGAAAGGTAGAGTCCTCGTCCTGTAAAATCTTCTAGTCTGTCCACACAGGGTGACCCCAGGAACAAGATTGCACTGGATTCAATAATGTAGATCATTTGGCCTTTGAGGTCCATAACCTATGAAGCAAAGAAGCACCTATTGTTGTGGTTTATTCAAGTTACCAACACCTTTCTGAGACAAAAGTTGAGGAAGTAGACATAGTGATAATCCCTTTATATTTAAACTCTATTTTGTCAACCTGCTGAAAAAGAAGAATATGCTTTCTTATTGTTCCAAGTTGCTATAAGTTCTAAAATGCATGCAGAATTTGAGGAATATATTGGATTATCTTTACCAAGAAATTATGACTTTCAAAGATCTATGATGATGCATTTGTTACTATTTGACACTATCATTTGGTTTATCTGGAGTTTTATTTTTTGTATATTTTGGTACTTGTGAAAATTGGTTTTTCTTTCTGGCTCTTTTCATTTTTCTTTCTATTTTTTTTTTTTTTTTTTAGTCTTCTCCTCTTTCAGCATGCTTCTCCCTTTCCCTTGCTTCTACCCTAAGCTAGTTGTTCCACCTGGCAAGTATGGAGATTAAAAACTTCCAAACATAAGAATTTTGTCCTGATTTTTTCTGTTAGAAGCAGCCCTCCAGAACTCTCTTTTGGAAACCATCATTCTTCCATAGATTAATCGTGAGCTATCTGGATCTTACAGGACAGACTACCTCCCAATTCAGACCTTGCCTTAAGCACCTGACTAACACTGCCCTCCACAACACACAAAAAGAAAAAGAAAAAAAAAAATCCAGCAGTAAGAACTGTAACACTGAGGCTTTGAGAGAGGTGGATCTTCAGGTGATCTTCCTCAATTCCAAGAAGATTTACTTGTATTAGTGTGAACAAACATGTAGATGTGTGCTTGCTGCAGCAAAAAGTCAAAAGCAACCCAAATGTCCTTCAGTGAAGGTGTTGGGTACTGAATTATGAACCTTAGAAAAACATCTTAATCTTAATCCATTCCTGAGGGTGTAAACCCATTGTCAGTAAGAACTTTTGATGAGGTTATTTTTAGTTAATATGTGGCCAAGTGAATTAGAATGGCTGTATTACTGGAGGCCTTATTAAAAAACCATGCAGAGAAAGCCATGGGAAGAAACTGGAAATCAAGGGAATTGGGAGAAAAATGGAGAAGACATTGTCATGTACATTGCCAAGTGACAGAAAAGCCCAAGACCAAGGATCCCCAGCAGCCAGCCCCAGAATGCCACAGTCTTCAGGGAAAAAGCATCATGTTGCTGATGCCTTGACTTTGGACTCTCCTAGCTTCAAAACCATAAGCCAATAAATTCTCTTTGTTTAAACCAACACATTGTATGGTATTTATTTTAGCATAGTTAATTAATCTCAGTTGACTGGTTAAATTAAGAGTATAACCATCCAATGAATACCACAAAGTCTTTATAAAAGTGAAATAAACCTATAACCAATGACATGGAAGGATGCCCTGAATGTATCATGAAATGAAAAAAAGAAAGTTGTAAAATGTATGTTATAAATAATGTTTTAGATTTTTTTGCTACAATGAACATATTTAAGTGTTATCCATTTTTTAAAAACATTTGGGTATATTATTTTGACATAAGAAAAACAATACTAAAACTGTTTTCATTTTTGGGAACAAACAGTGCTTTTGCTGTGGTGGTCAAGTATGTCTAAAAGTTATTTACACTATAAGCACTATTAGCTTTGCTTGTTCTAGCAACCATGATTTTAGCAAACTATTTCCTGAGACTGAATGATTACCAAAGTTATCTACCATAAGGCAACAGAACATGTTTCATCTCACACATCCTGTATCAAATAAAATCAAACAGTTTATTTTGCCATTTCCATTAAATACTGATTTAAAAGTCTATATAGTTGTCTCCTAAAAGAAACAAGTAAATGTTTGTTTGCTTTTGTAAAATAATGCCTCTTATTATTTCAAATTAAATAAACAATTGGATGATTTAAAACATATTTTATATAAATATTTATTTAATATACAGTTTAGTTATAAAACACTCCATAAAGATTTTAAAAGATGGTGTGCATTCAACAAATATTTGCTGAAGTAATGAATGAAGTAAGCAAGCAAATGAATGCAGAAAAGATTTTGTTTTTAATTTAATATAGCTTTAAACTTACTTTAGAATTGTTTTAAGCATAAATGTTTTATCAAAGCATTTGAAATTGTGCACATATTTTTGCCTTTTTATTTCTAAAAATGTGAATGGGAAAATCCCCAAATAATATATGTTTTCCTTACCCGTGAAGATTTCTTCACAGAGTTGTCCCATCTCCTCACTCGTACAACAAATTGCATATTCAACATAGTCAGGATCCCGCTAAATGTTTGGTTGATTTTTGGAGTAAGAATTTCAAAGTACTCTTCAAAGTTAGGCTTTCCTTGAAAGTCTCTCCTGTTCATCAGCCTTCTAATGCCATTGCCAAACTGCAGAATTGTCATATCTTTGTCAAACATGAAATGGAATGGAAATGTCTTACAGAAGAGAGACGCGGGGATCACCTGAGAGGACTGGGGTTTGCCAGGGGACAAGGATGGTTTGGTGCTTTTGACGTGAACTGAGTATAACAAATAGGGCTGATTCACAAACTCACTGCAATCGTTACTGAAGCAGGAAGGCACCAACGACACTTCCACTTCTGATTCATACAATATGTGAGCAGCTGCCTTAATAATGCCTGGAAGAATTAGGGACGTGATTCTTTTGGGAAAGAAATAGTAAACGTCTAAGAAATCCTGATCTTTATCAAGACATAAAATGGAGGCATCATCAAGCCCGCCCCTCTTCTCTGCTTCTTGGCAATGGCCACTCTGTTTCAGAAGGGTACTGAAGCTATTTAAAAAATCTTTAAGGGTTCCTCCAACCACGCCTAGGATGTGTTCATCTTCCTCATAGCATATTTTAAAAAGCTCTTCACCGAGAGATTCTTTGACGGTCTCCACTGGAACTCCTGAAAGTATATAACACAATGTCTGCCGTATCAAATATGTCATCTTGGTAGAGTTGTGACTGTTAGTATTCTCAACAATGTTTTATTTGTTTATTTAGTTTCTTTATATCTAGTAATAAGAGTTCCAAACAAAATGAAGCACATATATTCAAATTAGTTACATGGATTAGCTTCTAAAATTCTGGTAACTCTGGTTGAAATAAAATATCTCAATTCGGTTAAGTTAAAAAGAATAGTCAGCTAAGTATGATATACAATTTTTCATCTCCTTTAAACTTAACTGTAAAAGAAAAATCAGAATTCTATACCAAGTCTATTTCAGAAAAATCCCCCCCATCTTTCTGTTAACAGCAAAATAAGTATATCTTCATAAAGGGGCACTCTCCCCGTTGGAGGACCTCCAGCGGTATAAGAGTTAACCCCTGGAATAAATTTAAAATCACTGGTTCTGAAACTGAATCTGGTCATTTTTCTCTAGATAGGATCATAATTTTTTTTAATTATTATTTTTCTGAGTAAAATAGCATTTATGTTGTTCAATGTTACATGAATGGATATTTGCTTGGAATATCTTATTTATTTCTACAGCTGCTCTGCCCTAACTGCCTTTTCTCTTTAACCACTGTGCATCACATTTTCTCATTTGTAACAAAGGAAAACCATAGTTCCCTCTTGATAGCACAGTTGTGATGTGTGGGGATCATGCTTAGAATAGTGGCAGTTTCCTAGGAAGGGTTCAGTATAAGTTAGGTCTTATTTAACATTTTGTACTTTTAGAAATATGAAAGTATGTACTCACGGTTTCAAAAGGAGAGCATAGCAAATTCACCCATCTACTTTTTCCCCCAAACTAATTATTAATGTGAAAACACTGTTATCATATTAGATAGTGTGCCCCTTTTCCAGTGATTGCTTCCAACCTTAACAAATCTTTATTCCTACTTTGTGGAAAAGAATTTCTCATGCATAAAAGAGAAGCACATAGTTAGATTCAAGAGCAAAGCCCAACCTTATTATAATAAGAGAAAATATTCTTGGTCCAACAAAAATATATAGTATAAAAAAGAGTTACTATTAATGTATACCATACATAATATTGAATACTTCACACTGGAAGTTACTAACAAATAAATATGAGTATTTTAGGAGAAAAATTAGTTCTGCAGGTATAGGATATACATCCTAATTACATATACTTAAACAATTCTATTACCTGCTGCAATTGCATGGTCTGCAATTATTTTTTCAAAGTCTTCTCTTTCCAAAGATTTCCTGGAAATATTTCAATATCTTAAATTATAAACAGCCAATTCTAAAACTTCAGATTATAACATAAGAAATGATGAAAGAAAATATTTTACCTTTTCTGTAGAGTCACATCTGAACTATCAAGTTTACAGGAAAGGAGCAATGACATGTACAATCCAAAACAATGTTGGAAAACCCCAAAACATACATGCTATAGAGTTTTTCATTGTCTTTTATGAATCATATTTATCATTTAAGTTATATTTACATAGACTAATACTAAAGAGGTTTGCAATGGCAGGGCACCAGGGGTGTTAAATGGTCAAGAAGGGGTTGGTAAAAAAGCATCTCAAGGTTTTTCTAATTACCCAACCAAGGAGAAAAATCTACATATAGATTTCACTTTTAATTATAATTTTCTTCAAAAGCAGATACATTCTATTTCTTGCTTTTAAGCTTAGGACTTTATGTATGTATCCCTCAGCTATCATTATATTAAACTTTTATATCCTTGATCTTGTATTAAAAATTAATAACTTCTTCTATGAGTTGAATTGTGTATGTTCAAGTTCTCACTGCTGGTCCTGTGAATGTGACCTTATTTGGTCTTTGAATATGTTATTAGTTAAGATGAGACCAAACTGGATTAGAGTGGGCCCTAATCCAGCACGACTGGTGTCCTTACAAGAACGGGAGAATTAAACACAGGCAGACAGAGGGGAGAACGCCAGGTAATGGCTGAGGCAGAGAACACGATGCCAGCGAGCCGCCGCCCGAAGCCGGGAGAGAGGTACTGGAGAGATTCTTCCCTGCAGACTTCAGAGGAAGCATGGTCCTGCTGACATCAGCAATAATACAGTTACACTGTTTTATGGCACCAAGTTTGTGGTACTTTGTTATGGCAGGCCTAGGGGACTGAGATAGTAACTAAAGATAGGTACTCTTTATTCAATTACTGCATGGTTTCTATAGCATAGAAATTGCTAATATAATAGCAACTTACCAGACATTTTGATTGATAGAAGGTTTAGGAAATTTCGACTTAACAACTGATTAATTCAAGCTTGTCTAATTGTTTTATGGTGACTTCTGATAGTGGTAACTGATTATAACCAAATTTGGCAAAGTGCTAACGTATATTAAAAGACATGCAAGGTTGTATTTGTGGTTCAATTTGACATTAGTCAAACCAGGTTTATAAATAGGCATACATCTGAAATTTTAAACAGATTTCAATAAAATATAGTACATATAGAGAAATTTCAGAAGAAAATGTTTTTGAGATGGAAAACTGCTCACTCCCCCACACTTTATCACACAATGATTTATTACTTATAACTATGTAAAATATTGGGTAGAAATATTTTCTTAACTAATTTGATTGAGGATCACCTAGTGATATTATATACATTGTGGATTTAGAGATCTCCAAACCCCTTATTATATATTTCTCTATACGAATCTATCTTTAGATTTGCTTCTTTATTTCATTTAAACAATGGCATTTTTCCCCTAAAGAATGAGAGCAAGTCTGTTCAGAGAACTTTTATGCTTAATACCCAGTACCCATGATAGAAGGTGGAAGTAAACCTTAGCTTGTACAAAGAGTATACAGTGAAAATCAAAATAAGTTTCCGATCTTTACCTCAAAAAATAGATTAAGTAGGGGTAATTATGCACATGCATGTGCAACAACACTTGAGCACACCAGTGGTGAGTTCATACATATGATGATGTGATCCAAAGATCTCAGGAAAAAAAACTAAGCAAAAGTTCTCTGGGCAATGCATTTACTTTAAAAACTCATTCACTTACAAAAAAAAAAAGAACGGGAGGGACTTGCTTCCAGTCCTTCACTCAGAGCAGTTTATTATATTGGATTTTTTGGTTTTCAAGTCACAGAAGATAATAAGCAGTCCACAAAAGGGTTTAGAGTGTGTTCAGCAGTTGGCAAGCTTAGAGCAGTAGAAACGGCAGCTGACTTGCTGACAAAATGTGTGATAAAAAAGAAACAAAGAATATACTCAGAACTAAAAATGCAAAGCAGAGACGGGTCATTAAATATATCAGCAGGTCTTCATATGAGTAAAAAGGTCTGTCATCTTATTTCAACCAGTGAATAACTATCATCAGAACCAGCTTTTTCACTTCAAGAAATAAGAGAAATAGTAAATATGTTTCAAGGTTTCCAAATAAAATAGCCAATTTTTAAGGGACACACTGTTAGGAACACATCCTAACTGGATGTCTGCATCTAGCTGTAGGGACATTTCAAAACACAAAGCCCTGAAAATAAATTTTGAGTAAACTGGCTGCCAAGGACTTAAGTAGATAGACAACAGTAGCACGGCTGGAATGACTTCTGAGTATCTAATCAGCTTGACTGAGGATTTTAGGTCAGAGGCATTCTGGAATGCTTTTCATATCACTCGTGGAAGCAAAGCTTCTGTCAGACACATTGATTCACACCCTCTCCTTCTGGACCCATCCATGCTCCCTTCTTAGTTTGGTCCTGCTGTCTGACGTTTGGGAGCAAGGAAGTTTTCAGCAAGGAAAATTAAGCACAGAAAATCCACAAAGCAGATTATCTACTCATGAGTAGATGATAGCTAAATGAATGCATAAAATATTCCTGACAATGGTATTGTTTTGCAAAACTTCAATATTCAATTCTGCAAATTTGAAGTGTTTATTCTATTGTTTACATGCTCAATAATCCTTGAGATTTTGGAGAATCAAAAACAGGACTGATCTATTATCTGGCAACAGTAAACGTGCCTAGAAATATTTGAATAATTAACTATATATATCAGATATTTAAAAAATCATATGTGTGTGTGTATATATATACCTATATACACACAAAGCCTTCTTAAAAAAATTCAAAGACAGAATACAAATAAAAGGTAGAAATAGAATTGGTGTTCAGCCAGTGCATGCTGGTACAACCAAACTGGAAATGATGAAAATACTGAAACAGCTCTGATGCTGCCCCAGGCCCTCCTGATCCTTCCACCTACTCCTGAAGTAGCACCTAATGGCTGAAAAGGTGGTTGAGGTATGTGTGTATGACTGGGGAGGGGGTGGGGGTGGGGATGTGGGTGGAGGTGGGAAGGCAAGGCACTGGGACCCAGCTACAAACTTTTGGCAGTATCTTTAAAGCAAGAAATCTTTTTCTGATTGTTTGGCATCCATGCCTTACCTGTTGTTAAATATTTTAGAAATCATCCCTTAGTATAAAATAAAAGGTTTTTATAAGAGCTTGTAAAAAGCAGCAGTATATGGTAACACGGTTAAAATCATGGATACGGAAAAACCCAGACTTGAAAGCCAGCACTGCCTTTTCCTAGGTGTAAAATCTTCAACCTTTTATATTAGTCTGAATTTAATCTATAAAATGTGAAAAATAAATGCACTTACTTTCAGGTTAGTAACAGCTAAAACACTTAATCCAGTTTCTTTTTTTTTTTAACCCAGTTTCTGGCATATCAAAATGAGTCAATGAATGTTGAACAGTCAATAAATGTTGGCTAGTAGTAGCAATATTAATAATTGTAACATGAGGTTCATTTGGGTTTAAGCAACTAAAGTGATTCAACTTACCTGCTTTCTTTTATTTTATGCTTGGTCAATGTTCTCTGAAGTGCAAGGTTCAGCCGGCCAAACTGAAAATTGAAAATAAAAGATTTAAACACTCCCAACAAATAATAATTCATCTGAAGGCATATATTTTTAAACAGTCTTGAAAGTTTCTTATGAAGAAGCAGAAATATTATTTACTTTAAAGATAAGTAAATCTCATGAATTTAAACTTTGGAGGCTGGGACTATTTTTTTATGAGTTTCCCAAATTCGGAAAGAAACAAAGAACTCATGTGTTGTGGTGCACAGGCTTTGCCCTTGGTTGCAGGTCTCACTGAGGACTACAAACCAGGCAAGCTCAGTCAGAGTCAGGCTCAGAAAACTGCAGTTTGGTAATGCCCGGTCTGCAAAGAAGGAATCTCTGGGTGTCACCTTCTCTGTGTCAGGAAATTCCCTTGGGTGCACTGCCCAATATTTCAATCTCAGCCTGGCTCAAGCTAAACAAACACTCTTCCTTTTACAAACTCTAACCCAGACACCCAGTAACCCTCCAATCCTTAACTGCACATTCCCATTTATATTTCACATATCATTTCCATCTTCTCATGTGGAAAACACTGAAGTTATCTATGTCTCTACTTTTTCTTTTATTCCTTAAATCCAACCTGTCACCAACTTTCAGTTGATTGTTTATTTGAAAAAAGCCTTGGATTTACTGTAACTTATACAGATTTCCTTCCTGTGAACTAAAATAATAATCATCTTCACCAAACACTTATACTTTTTATAACTCTCTTTTATTGGTTTCTGAGTATTTCATGAGTTTTTCTTTTTCTACTTTGTAAAATACTTGTATGTAGCCTGCATAATCATAAGTTAATAAATACTTGTTTACTATGAATTGATCTCTTAAAAGCTAATTGTCTCTAATTGATAAGCAGGAAATAGAGCTTTGATAGTCAGTGCTGCCATTTTTTTTTTTGCATTCCCCCAAAAAGCATACATATCTATGTGCATATATAGAGCTATTGATTCTTTCTGCAGTTTATGTGGAGGAAAGTGAAGAATTTTCTGGCTTTTTCCAAATTGTGGAAATATTTTCTTCATTCCTTAAGAACTATTAAAAATTTCCTTAGAACTTTCAGGGGTCAAGTAAATCAAAAGTGTTAAGCAAAAATACAGCAAAATTGTGTTTTAATGAAATGAGTTACGAAAAGGATTTTCAGTTTTAAAAGTGTATGTATAGCATTCTCTAATAGGACAGCAAGAATCCCCTGAGTACAAGGGCAATGTCTAGTTAAGGAAGACAGACCATTATGCCAGGCCCTTGACATTGATGATTGTACTTATGAACCTTTTCTTATGAAATTGAAACTTAACCTAGTATTATATACTGCCTAAGAGTTACCTCCTGAAAGCCTCCTTTTTTGCTTTCTCTAAGCCAAACTCAGCATATAAAAGTACTACCTTAACACCCACCTCCCAGCATGGGACATAACCCCCAGGGATAAGCCTCCTTGGCACCGAGGGATTATTACCAAGCACCAACTAGCAATGCATCTGGGAAAAGACCTTGACCAAAAGCAGGAAATGGTAAATGCAAATGAGTTTTTATGGTTAAGAGACTTCAAAGTGAGTCAGGTGGTCATTCCAGAGGTTACACTTATGCAAGTCTCAGCAGGATCTCACTGACTGCCACAGTAAACAGTGCCTCAAATAGTGGGGTTTCTGAGGGCGCTAAAGATATCCAGAAACTATAAGCAGGACAAACAGCTCAGGAATTCAGCACCCAGTTAGTGGGTCTTACTTTGGAATTTATGTTCCTCAGTGTAAAGGAGTTAGATTCATTTATAGGTTCCCTACACATGGCTCTTCTGTCCCTTCTATTTGAACCTAACATTAGCACTATATTTGATAAATATATGTCCCAGAGACTTAAATCTTTGGTCGATCCATGTGCCAGTTGAGCCCTGAATCTCAGCAGAGTTGCAGCAGCTACTCTCCAGTTCATTGGACTCACCCAGGACAGCTAACAAGGAGATGATGATGGACAACACCCACCCCAAAGAACAGAGAGTGTCTGCAACTGCAAGCAAGATAGCTCCATCCATCTGCACAATGGGATCTAAGCCCCCTCTCAATTAGAAGCAGAGTGAGCATCACCATCCCCAAATTCTCAAGATTGGGGAATGAACAATGGACTAAATAGAATTACTATTATTCTACTATAGACTTATTATTATTCTAGCAATGGAAAAAATATTATCATTGATATAAAGACAGTGGCCACAAGAGGTTCTGAGGGATGGGAGAGGGAAGAATGGGTTTAATATGGGGGCACTTTCGGGACATTGGATTTTTTCTGCATGACACTGCAGTGACGGATACAGGCCATTGTATATTTTGTCATAACTTACAAAATTGTGCAGGACAAAGTGTAAACTATAATGTAAACTGTAGTCCATGGTTAGTAGCAATGCTTTAATATCAGTTCATCAATTATAACAAATGTAATACACTAATGAAGGATGGTGTTAATGTGGGAAAGTGTGGGAGGGGGAAGGAGTGGGGCAAATGGGAATCCCTTATATTTTTTATGTAGCATTTATGTAATCTAAAGCTTCTTTAAAAATAAAAAAAAATTAATTATAAAAACCACACACACACACATATATCTCAAAAAAGGAATTTGAAACTTATTTTAAGAAACAGCAAACTGCAGTGTTGGAGAGAAATTAAAGAAACCTTAAATCTACAAAATATAACCATTTTTCTGACTGAGTATGGAGAGGGAGGACACACCTGCTGCAGGATGAACACAAGGCTGGCAGGAGACCTAAACAGCAGGTAGATTCTGAGCGAGGTCCTGGTGGCTTTTGTGGTGGCAAAAGGCAGGAACATGTTCAGGAAGGAATGTATGGGGATGCTTCTTAGCAGTTGCTCATGTCCAGAGAGGGAAAGTAACATTAAATTGGTGAGATTATAAATGAGGTAGATTAACCAGGGCACTTGAAAAGTAGAAATGTCTCAAGCACCTCTTGCTTGATAGAAAGCAGCACCGGCATTACTGGTACCAGAGTAATAGTGTGGATCGAAAGTCCCAAAACCATGGGTTTGCTGAGTTTTTTTCATTCTGCAACATATTCATATGGAAACAAGGGCCCACAGTAGAGGTTGCTACCCTTGTGCATGAACTCTTAGTTTTTCTCCATAGCATTTTCAACCTCACTTTTTGTCCTTATTACCTGTCTCTTCCACTAAAATGGAAGCTCTGGTCAGGGAATGCCTGTTTGATTCATCAATGTATGGTATATGTATGTCCAACCCCTGGAACAGCACTGGTTAGAAGGGGTGCTCAATATACATTTGCTGGATTGAGTGCATGAAAGACACTCCCTCTCTCAGATATTAACACTCTTGAAAGCTTAATCTACAAAAATTCATCAGTGAAGTGATAGAGACAGTGCTGAGGTGTTACTCAGTTAAGTTGCTTCCAATGTAAAAGAATCTGAGTTACATTTATTTATAAATTCCCTGACTAGGAATTTTTGATGAGCTACGAGAAAAGAAATCCATATAACTCTGCCACTGCAGAAGGCACCTATCACTTTTTCCTCCCCTCTTCCCAGTGCTACTGGAGGCACCATTCTCCTCCTCTTTACTTGTCTGATTAAAACTTCAGGTAGACTATTTTACCCTTTTAACTCAAGACCCTTTTTGGATTTTCGTTTCCTTCCCACTGCCACCAGGAACTTCTCTTTCCATTTCCTCCTAACAGTAATATTGCTATGAAGACAAATAGTTACTCCTCCAATTGCTGAGGTTGGTAGAGATGTATTCCTAGCTTTCCTTTTTGAATCAGAATTTGTTTTCATAAAGAAAAAGTGCCTACAGGCCATTATAAATCTTGCCATAACCAAAAGAATTGGGTGGGAAAGAGTGTAAACTACAATGTAAACTTTAATCCATGTTCAGTGGCAATGCTCCAAAATGTGTTCATCAATTGCAATGAATGTAACCTCACTAATGAAGGATGTTGTTCAAGTGGGAAAATGTCAGAGGTACGGGGAGCGAGACATATGGGAATCCCTTATATTTTCATGTGACATTTGTATAATCTAAGTATCTTTAAAAAAACAAAAACAAAAACAAAAACAAAAAACAAAAAAGAACTACTAGAAAAGTGAAACAAACAAAGAAACAAAAAAAGGAATTTACCCACCAAACCTCACACACACTGACATTAGTGAGAACTTAGGGATTTGAACTGAAGTACTTCGAAGTCAAATTAAAGTTCAATATTGTAATAACTAGTGAAGAACTCCCTATAATCTGAAAATCTAATATCGAGGTCTAAGAAAACTTTGTCAAATGTCTTGCTAGCCTGATTAAAGAAACTATTCTATATTTTTAAAATAAATAAATAAATAAAGATACTTAGGTGACCAATAAATAAATAAATAAATAAAAGAAAAAGAAAAAGTGCCAAAGTCCTAGGGAAGCATGAGGAAGATAATTGAGCGATGTTATGGTTTAAGAGACTTTCGTAGAAATCTACCTTCACCTTATACCATTGTTCCTCTGGAAAATTGTTGTGAGTTCAAAATAAACCCAAGTAAAACCCACAAGGTACAAAATCCACCAGTTTTCCAGCCAAAAAAAACCCTTATTGGGGGAGGCTGCTAGTGCATAGAATTTCCCACCTTGGCGCTGTATTTCCCATGATAAATCCTGAGGCCAGGGGCTGAGATGACAGGAATTGGTAATAAAGTTGTGGGCAGGATTCAACTTTCAGTGAATCCTCTGGGCTTCATGAAATATAATAAACCACTCCAAGACTGCTCTAGCAGTGGACTTAATGGTATTCTGTTATAGACATATTGTGATTCAAGCAATGGAAGAAATTACAACAGTGAGGTGGAGCCAGTGGCCACTGGATGCTTTCGGGGCAGGGAAGGGAAAAGCAGTTGTAATACAGGGGCTTTTTCAGGACATAGGAATTATCCTGAGTGGCATTAAAATGACAGATATAGGCCATTTTACATCAGCATCTACCATGCAGAACTGTGTGGGAGAGAGTGTGGTCTACAATGTGAACTATGGTCCATGCTTAGTGGCAAAGTCCCAGGATGTGTATATCCATTGCAGGTGATGTGCCACACTAATGAAAGATGTTTATGTGGGATGTTATGGGAGGGTGGGAGGTGGGGAACATGGGAATCCCTATAATTTTTGTGTAACATTTATGTAATCTAAGCATCTTTTAAAATATAAAAATAATAATAATAGTAAGAAAAAAGACTGCTCTAGGGTGGTGAGGATACTCTATATCCCAACAATTCCATATATTGGTTCCTAATTTCATATTTTAGGACTAAATCCAATATTTCCTTCAAAATTAATCCCCTGCAATCAATACATACAAATATTGTAGTAGTGATTTTAGTTATCCAGCATCCAAACTCCTCCTCTCTCTTGAGTTTTGGAGGAATGAGATCCAGCTCCCGCTAATAGGCTTGTGGCATGACCCTAGTTAGGTGCTTGTATCCCCATCTCTGCTTCCTGCTCATTTTCTGAGCCTGGTTCTCTAGCATGTCTTTGAATCTGCATGCTTCCTGATACATCACCTAGCAATTGATTGTTTTTATTGTTCTTCTTTTTTAATAAGCCAGTGCTGAGATCTACTGACTACATCTGAGAGCGCTAATTGACAACACGACCAAAAATCAAAAGATCAAGCACTTACACTTACATCCACAATCCTTGGATAGTAGAGCAGCGTGGATCATGGGATTTCTGATTCATAGAGGGGACGCCTGTGCACCAAAGTAAATATGGTGCTGTTCTTAAGTTTAACAATTACTTTCTGGTTTGAATAATAGATGTGTATTCATTGTTAAAACAAGTAGTTTTTCTCACAAATGCACCATATTCAAACACTTCAGAAATAACCGCTATTTGATGCAATATTGCGGGGAGCACTCTGAATGATGATGGACAGAATTTCATTGGTATGGCTTATGGATAATTTGTAACATCAGTTTCCTTTTAACTTTTCCACAGTTTTTAATGCTTTTCTAGGCCAAGACTATTTAAATTCCTAAGGATAAAGTGTAATACTGTTTTTTTTTTCTTCCTTGAACGTAATATACTAGAATATACGTAAAGACATCACTCTTTTCTTCATATTTCTTAGCCTCACTAGGTCTTTGTTTTGAGGTAATATTTATTTAGCATATCAAATTTGACTACCTCAATTCAGTTAGCAGATTCTAAATTGCTACAAATTATTGGCTAATACATCATTGCAAGCTCCTTAAAGAGCTTATAGGATTCTTGGGGAGGAATATTCATAACAAAATGAATATTATAGTAGAAATAACAATGAATTATGAATCAAAAGCTGAGATTTTTCCATCTATCTGGTTATGTGTATTACTTTAAGCAAGTGATCTAACTTTGTGTGCTTTACTTTCTTCAAATAAAAATGAAAAGTTTGTATTAGATGATCAATAAGGTCATTTTAAACTCTAATATTTTATTACTCTAGAATGACATCTCCCACTCTAAGTTTGCTAAAAATAATAAGTTTCAATACTTCCTTCCCCCAAAACAAAACATAATTCAAGAGTAAATTCTGATTATTTCAAGCAAGAAGTATCATGCTGTCAAATGATATTTTCAGTTTTTTCCTTTGGATTATTGGTAGCACTGAAACTAAAGATAGGCTAAGCACTAAACTTATCACTTAGAAAAGAATCAGTTAAAAATAGCTATTTATCAAAGTCAAGTAGATGCTGTGGCACTTGGTAGGGTAATCTAGATTGATTGCTACAGAGACCAGATGTGTCCAACCCTGGAACATATGCTGTCAAAAGGCAAATGACCTTGGCTAGAGAGTAGTTGAAACAGCTAATGCCAAACACAGTCCTTCTGCCACCTAAATTCCTATAGCTTTGCCATGTCTCCTACATGCAACTGCAGTCAAATCTTCGTAATTTTTCTTATGAGCTCATGAACAAACAGTGCAGGTTATTCTAAAGAGATTTCAACATGTGTATGACTTCTATTGTAGGAGTTCAAAATTTGTGAAACAAAATAATGGAGCAAACATGGTAAACACAGGACCCAGGGAAAGCACGGAAGCTATCCAGCTTCCCTATTACCACCATCTGCTCATCTCTGTGTGCCTCATTATTTCCTTAGAAATGAGAGCACCAATCATTTCCCAGACTGTGATGCAAACCAACTCCCTGGGAAAGTCTGCAGCCTTCATCCCAGCCAAATTTGGCTGTCTAGTAATGGAAGTGGGGTGAGAATAATTAAATATTATTCTATGCACTAATCTGAGGACTGGTGTTGAGTCAATTAAAATTATCAGTGTATTACTACAGCCATCATCTGATTGCATTATTGAATCATTGATTAAATAAATGCCCAACCTAATAGGTTAAGTGAGTTTATATAAAACTGTGAACACCAACATAAGGAGGAAGGCATGGTGAAGACTTTCAACTGTTCTTCTCTTTAGCCCTGCAGAGGGAGAGGAACTTTCTAAGACACTTGACCTGTTCAGGTAGATGTCAGGTTCCCAAGTTCGCTTCATGGTGGACTGATAGAAGGTGCTCCAGGCTTCAAGATGGCACTGGATGACACAGCTTCCAGAGTGTGTCAAGCACTGTCAGAGCTAACAATGACCAAGGGACCATGACTCTGTCCCCAGGGAGCAGGTCTAGCCTGGCAGGAGCAGAGACTTGAGACTCAGAGCGACTTAGCAGGGAAATTATGAAGCTTTTTGGAATTAGAAGAGGAAAACCAGGCAGAAAATAAGTTCTTTTTCAATGAATTTAATTTAAAAATTATAATAGCTAACAATTACTGAGTACTCCTGGTATCCAAAGTATTACATGGATTACTCAATTACCATTCATTTAAGACTATAGAAGGTAGAGTTTCATTTTACACATGAGGAGTACAGGCTAAGAGGGGTTAAACAAGTTGCTCAAATTGATAATGCTTGTTACAGTGAAAAATGTTCAAGATTTTAAACATTTTAAGATTAAACATCACTTAAGAACAAGGCTGTTTCAAAGGACTGTTTTCATGTATTTCTAGGAGACAGTCAACATTTATTATAACCTTCGGAGTGAGAAAGCAAGTGCTTATATTTGCCAATTTCAAAATATTGGTAAAAATCTCCAAAGGGCAAGAACTCACCTCTGGGAAAATCAGTTTGCAAATGCTCTCTGCCAAAGTGTGAAGATAGACTCGGCTCCTACTCGTTTTTCTTTGAGGAAGATTTCCTTGTACATTCTTCTCAGGAACGTCCTGACAGACAGGCAGAGTTGCTTTGCAGCTCTCTGAGCTTCCTGCTACCTCCTCAGCTGGCTCACTGGGAACCTGACCTGGTGTCAGTAAAGAAAATGGACATTCCCCGGTGATCTTGAGATCCTTCAATTTTGTGCAGAACATGGTGTTGGTGATGTCTCGCACTGCGCAGATCTCCTGATGAGCTACCGTGTTTCCGTGGGACCAACAGATGGAAGCCACTATCAGATCAAGGACACTGGTGACTGGGGTGTCTATGGATGGTAGAAAGAACAGAAAGAGGAATGACTTTATACACTCATGAAAAAAGAAATAGACAAGTATAAAATTGAAAACCATACAAGCATACGTTATTTTCACATACGGAAAATTCTGGTGGAAATGTCAACTATAAAGTTAATGTGACATTTTGTTAAAGATGCTTAATATGTGTGCATTTTAGTAAAATACTTGTTTTAATATTTAACATGATTCAAATAGAATACAATTTTCTCAAAAATGTCCAGAGACCAAACTACTGATTTCCATTTTTATAACCTGTTTGGTCTAGTTTGATTCCACAAGAGTGAAACACTATATTTTATGACAGAAGCCAAGTCTTAATCCATGTTTTATTAATTCTAGTACTACTACTCTTATTGTGCTCTCCTTTCTGAAAAATCAGAATCGTATAAACCAATGTCTCCTAAACATATCTATGTAAATGTCATTTGTTTGTTTTTGTTTGTTTGTTTGTTGTTTGTTTTTAGGAGGTACGTGGAATCAAACCTGGGACTTCAAACAGAATGTATTTTTTTTTCTTTTTTAGGAGGTACCAGGGATTTGAACTCGGGATCTCAAACATGCAAAGCAGGTGCTCAACTGCTGAGCCACACCAGTATGTTTCCTTTAAACATATCTAAAGGAAAAAATATATAACAATGCCAAGGTATGTTTTCACAACTGAAACACTGACTTTTAGATGAAAAAAATTATTTCAATTGAGATTTATTACAGAAAAAAAGTTCCTGAAGCTAGAATTAAAAAAAAAAATTACCATCAAAATGAAAAAAATAATATTTTTAAAGAACTCCATATTGCTAAGAACACGGCCTTGAATTTCTGTGGTCTCTAGATTCCCAATCTAGAATACCCAGGGGTAAAACAAAAAAAATCTCTTTGCAGAACACATTGAAATCATGCAAATTGCCAAACAGGCACATTTTTGTTGATGTTGTGGATATGAATCTTCACACAATTCAAAACCCAATTATCATTGGTTATTTCTCACTAGAACAGTCTAGTTGTGAATTCAGCTTATCAACAATAATAACGCCCTTCATTAGTATGGCACATTCATTCCAATTGATAAACACATCCTGGGGCTTTGCCATTAAGCATGGACCATAGTTCACATTGTAGTCTACACTCTCTCCCACACAGTTCTGCATGTTATATGATGATATAAAATGACCTATAACTATTATTGCAACTTCACTCAGGACGATTTCCAAATCCCGAAAAAGCCCCCATATTACAACTGTTTTTTCCTCTCCCTGCCCTCAGAGCCTCCAGGATCCTTATATCTTTTGTGTAATACTATGTAATCTAAGTATCTTTAAAAAAATTAATTAAAAAAAATAAAGACTTAGTATACCAACAAGAATGTGGAAAAAACCCAATAATAACTATCTTGATTAGGTGATAGCTATTTCCACTCTTGGAAAATCAAAGTAACACAGAAAAAAGTGGAAAGGAGCCCATATTTACTAACCCCCCTCCTACGTGACTGGCACAGTGCTGGAAACTCTGAATTTGCATTTAATCTTCATTGGAATCATTTAATCCTACAAACATATGACACAGGAGCTATTTTTTGCCTAAATCTAAATGATTTTTTCTTTTAAAAACTTTTATTGACATATATCATTCATACATAAATATACATAAGCAATAAGTGTATAGTAAAAGTTGTGAACTTAGGAAACACACATGCATATCATCATACAGGCCTCCCATATATCGCCCCACCACCAACACTTTAAATTGTTGTGAAACATTTGTTACAAACTATGTAAGGGCATTGTCAAAATACTACTACTAATTATAGTCAATTTCTTACATCTGGTCTATTTCCCCCAACCTATCTGATTCTTAACACCTTGTTTAGTAGTATATATTTGTTATAGTTCATGAGCGAACACTCTCATATTTGTTCTGTTAACCACAGTCCATCTTCCAACACAGGAGATCCTGTGTTAGACAGTCCCATGCTTTGTACAGTCCATTCAAAATGTACACTCAGTGGCTTTCATTTTCATCACAGAGCTGTGCTGTCATCACCTCAGTCAGTTTTAGAACATTTTCATTACTGCAAAAGGAAAAATCCCATATCTCCTTATACCCTTCTATGCTGTCTCTTAAAATTAATATACCGTCTGTGCTATTGCTGCAAAAATATTACAATATTACTGTTAACTATCATCCATAAGTTACATTAGTTATACTTTTCCCTCGGTGGTAGATGAAGATTTTGGTTAATAGTATAAATATAAGAATGTTCTTTCTTTTACAAAGTGTTAAGAATATGGTGAGACACAAGAACTATTATTCACACTTTTACATATGAGTAGTAGAGACCCAAGAGTTTAAGTCATCTTTTCTCATTTGAAACTCTAGAAAGTGACAGAGCCAGTTCACATGTAGGTCCAGCTGATCCTAGAGCCCATGTATTTTCCCTTACCTAAAAGTCACATGACCAAGTCAGAATGGTTTCCAAATCATCAGATTTAGTGTATAAACTAGAATTAGTTTATCTTGAAAATTTTACATTACAAAGCAAAACAGAACTCAATTCTCCTACTTATTGGCTGGTGGTATTTGAATCATCCAGGATATAGCCTTACATTTTAGTCTTTAGAAGTAGAGCTCAATTTCAATTATTTTTTCCCTTTTCCTTGCTCCTCAATGCCCTTAATTTTTTTTCCAATATGTATAGGCAATGGCCTACAATTTCCACAGATAAATTGTCTAAAAAATTTAGAACAATGGACATCATTTTATGAACTGGGGCAAATATGGAACCTAAATTGAACACCTGATATGCTAGGAATGACATGGGACATAAGATACAGGGCAAGATTATAGATGCTAATGGGCCAGAAGAAAATGTCAGTACATTCTATTACATAAAGCCATACTCAAAATCTGTGATCATATGTACTTTATGAATCTTCAAGAAGGCACAAAGGAGTTGTAAAGTGCGACCTGGTGATCATTTAATATTTCCTCCATGCAGTGTAGCTAGTCAGCTGATGGTGTATATTCATAAGCAGAAAACACATTCTGCCAGCATACAAAGGGACTGTCCATGTCAATAGGCTACTAAGGAGGTCCAAAATTAAGATGGTGGTAAGAGGGAAGGGTGACTTGGATTCTGAAAGACCTAAACCTTGAAGGCCTCTCAACATGGCTTCAACCATGTTTGTCTGAAGACTAATCTATACAAATATCTGTTCTCCAGTCTTGACTATATTTCACAATATCTTTATTAATGAATTAAATCAGTGGCCAGCACCTTTTCTGTTATAAAGCCAGAGAGTAGATATTTTCAGCTTTTCAGGCTATATGGTCTCTAGTGCAACTACTCAGGTCTGCCTTTGTACCATGAAAGCAGACACACATTTTAACAAATGGACATGGATGTTTTCCCTTAAAATCGTATTCACAAAAACAGGCTGTGGGCCAGATTTGGTCTACCTGCCATAGTCTGCTGACTCTGGCTGAATGAGTTAAGCAAATCATTTTAATCAAAAAGTAATTTTGACCATAGGACCTCACCTTCTCTACCCACACCCAAAAAAGAAAAAACAGCAGCCTATGTGGATCCAGTGTTTTTTCTACAACTTGAAAATAAACAAAGAGATTGCAGCAGATAATATTAAGCAACTATTTATTTATAAAAAGTGTATTATTATTTTATATTAATGTTCAGGAAGAAGAGTCGTATTAAACAAATTCCATGATTTCAGTCATATCAAAATATAACAACTATTAAGGAGGGAACTCAAAAAAAAAGGAGACAATATGAAATAGAAGATTACAGGTTTGATGAGATGAAGGTATAGAAGTGATTCTTAAAATAAGTTATTCTGGGACATATTTGAATTTTAGCATTGGAAATAGGAGTTAGACATAATATAGTTGATGATAAATCCCTTCATTAAACTTAATCTTCTCTTTCACACTAGACTGCAAGCCTGGTCTGGAAACCCATTATTTGTATCCTCATGTTTCTACTCTAACTCACTGAAGCAGGATACAACCTGACCAGTCAAACCTTTCTTGAAATTCTTTCTTCTCCTGTACAGTACTATAATATCCACAAAATGTGCCTTACACTGTTCTCCATTAAAATATAAACAACATCAGGAAACAATTTGTGCTTACTTGAAGATCGTTAAGTATTCAGTCTTACTAAATCACATATGTATAAACAAACTAATTAGCATTCTTCATCTGTTAAACTAATAAAATTATACTATGAAACAGATGCACACAGTGCTGATCCTTAGAAACCTATGTTTGTCTTCTGCTTGCCTGCCAGGGATACAAAATAAGCTCTTAACTAGACTAGTGATGATTTTCACAAATAACATTAGCAGTAGCTTCAACAATGGTTTGGTTGGTTGCTGAATTCAGTACATTGCTGGTTCTAGAATGGTACTAACATGGTAAGGAATAAACAAAAACATTAACATAAATTTAGTGACAAGGCCTTGGAAAGATACTTGCCATCCCCAAAAGTTGATGATTAAACAGCCTCCAAATCTATTGAATGCTCTCCCTTGTACTAATGAGTGATGAACTCTGCTGTGGTAAGAATAATAACCTAGTTATTGGCTTTTTATTAGTAACCAGGATGTACTGTTGTTGTCTAGGTAAGCAACTCTCCATCATTTAATTCCAGAATTTAAGTAAGTAGGAAACTCTTGTTTCCTACATGACTCAAAGGAAATACCTCACAGGTACTCTCTGACACAGAAAGCCTCTTTTATGGCAGCCCACCTTTAAAAAGCAGATTTTAAATTAGAAATGGAGAAAAAAAGCCTAAAAGTATTACATCTCCATTGTAAACAAAACAAATAGCTATATCTGATGTCTAATATCAGATCTAGGACCTAGACATACCAATACCTGTGATTAAAGAAATGTAAGGGTTTTAAGATCAAATTCTGAAGTCCAAATTTCTAGGAATACCTGAAAAAATGAAAGCCCTAACCGAAAAACAAATTGGCTTGGTAAGGATAAAGTTTGCATGCTCCAGTAAACACACTGAATCAGATTTCATAATCAAAATATTTTCTCCCAATTATTTAACCTAATAAGTTGCTTTCAACTGTAATGACCATTTTCATAACAAATGTAAAGAGAACAGTTTAATAGTAAGGTAGACTGAAAATCTAGAAAGTTTTTCATTCCTCAAAAATTGAGAAAAAAAACTTTGGAAAAGTTTTAAATAAAATACCATAAATCAGCCTCTTAAAATGTGTTTCTTTTTACTTTGCAGTAGGAAATATTTATAGACCTTTCCTCTATGATATTTCAGGAAAGCAAGACAAAGTAGTAGAACAAATAGTGAGCATGTCCAAGTCTCACCAGTGTTAAAGAATGTTGACTATCACAATCACTACTTAGTAGTAGTGTGACATTGGACACGTTTCTTAACTTCACTGAGCTTTTGTTACCTCACCCATTAAAATCATGATGAAACAGAGTTGGATAAAAATAAGAGAATATATAGGCAAAGTGCCTGGCTTTGCCTGGCTCACTTAGTTAAAAAAAATCTTAAGTCATTTGCTTTACCAAACATGTCATGGCCCTTCTTGAGATCTGTAAGTAACTTCTTAAAACAGTGACAAAATTATCATTGTCTGATTAATAGTTTTAGAGTAGCCCTTACAATATGAGTTTTGGGGCAATACAACCAAACATAAATTCTCATTGTAGTCTACAAGAAAATCCTGCTATCAGAAGTCGCTCAACAAATGACTGACAAGTTTATTCTTTCTTCTCAGAAAGATCCAGTAATGTTTTATACCTGTGGAAACTTTTCTTATCACTTATCAAATCCTATTTGAGGGAACTCTAATATATATCAGGAACCTGGTACCCTACAATTAGAGAAAACAATATCTACCTAAGAAAATTAATGCATACCAAGAATAATGATATCTATGTCAATAGTTGGGGCTCCTGTTATTAAATTACAAAATAATTGTGTTTACAGCATAGCCTGGAACAGAAAGATTCCATTTTAGTTTTATCTTATGTAATTCTATTAGCTAATACATGACATGTCAAATTCCTTTCATAAAATATTAGGATGTAACTGGGGAACTATACTGGATTTTAAACCTCTTTTTCCATTTATGAAACTAAATGTATTATGTAATTCAAGCAAATCTTATACCATTAGTATACATCCTCTTTTCTATACCTCCATATTATTCTCAACACTGAAATTTCAAAATAAAAAATATTTCATAACAACCAAGCTTACACAGAAATTTTGTGGTATCTAATTTTCTTTTCCTACAATGCTAGATTGAAAAGTGATCAGTATTTGTTATATAAAGAATCTTGCCTCCAATCACTATTTCTGTAAACTAACTGCTCTTCTCAATGTTGATTCAATGTTAACTCCTTTTACCTTCTCACTTTCTCAATGTATATGCATTTTCTAGAAAGTTTTAGGTGATGGGCAGGTGAGTCACTTAATCTGGAAGAGTCATTTTATGGTATTTCTGAAACCAAGTTAAGCCACCCAGAGTCCTATCAGATTAAGAGACAAGTGACCAAGGAGTTCCTGAAAAAAATGTACTGGGTTCTGGAATTGACTGCCAAACCCAAAGAGCCATTGGATCCAAGGTCACCTCATATTTGATAAGAAGGAAGGGGTGCCCTTATGAGCATAGAACTCCCCTTGGGCAAGAAGAAATCATATTTTCTGGGCTCTACCCTTGTCACATTGGAAAAGAAGACCCTGGAATAAGACACAGTAGTGAACCTCACGATTCTAGTCCAACCCTGGGAACTTTTCCCAAGTTCCTTGTCAAAAACCATCATAGACTAATAGAGCCATGAAAATGTAAAACTTGTAAGCACTGGTAGAGAGAGCACCTCATGCAACCTAATCAAGAAAAAATTAAACAAGGCATGTAGGCTTGGACACAGAGCGAACAGCCAGAAAAGGCAAAAAAGAGAGCAAAAATAAAGGTATAATGGTTCAGTGGAACAGAATATCTACACTGTGGCAGAACACTAGACGCTCAGGAACCTTTAGAGAAGATGATAGCAAACTATGGCCCCTGGTCCGAATCCAGCCTGCTGCCCTTTTTTTGTACAGCCCATAACTGAGAATGGTCTTTACTTTATTAAATGGTTGAATAAAAGCCAAAGAAGAAAATTCCATGCTACATAAGCATTATGGGAAATTCAGATTTTGGCATATGTATTAGTCAGCCAAAGGGGTGCTGATGCAAAATACCAGAAATCAGTTGGTTTTTATAAAGGGTATTTATTTGGGGTAGAAGCTTACAGTTACCAGGCCATAAAGCCTAAGTTACTTCCCTCACCAAAGTCTGTTGCCGTGTGTTGGAGCAAGACGGCTGCTGACATCTGCAAGGATTCAGGCATCTTGGGTTCCTCTCTTCCTGGAGCTCGGTTCTCTCCAGGCTCAGCTGCTCTACTCCTCTGTGTTCTTACTTCCCAGGCTCCAGCTCAAAACTCCCTTGCGACCTCCTTCTCTGTGTCTTTACTTCTCCAGGCTCTGCATCAAAACTCTAACTCTCTTCTCTGCTATGTAGTTTTCTCCGTGAGTCCCTTTGGTGAGCAGGGACTCAACATCCTACTGACTTGGCCCAGTTAAAGCCCCCATCATAATTTAATCATGCCCAGCTGCAGACCAGTTTACAAATATAATCCAATATCTGTTTTTTGGAATTCATGAACAATGCCAAACTGCCACAGCATCCATAAATAAAGCTTTATGAATATTTTGCACTTCCATGGCAGAGTTGAGTAGTTGTGACAGGGATTGCATGGTCAGCAAAGCCTTAAATATTTACTGTCTTGCCCTTTATACAATAAGTTTACTGACTCCTGCTTTAAGTGGCTTGTCAAGCACTTTACAGGGATTATCTCATTTAATTTTCACAACAATCCTATGGGAAAGGCTGTGTGTGTGCATGAAAGTGTGTGTATGTGTATGCTGGTATCTTTTACACAAGAAGAATCTGAAACACAGATTAAATAACTTGTCCTTGGTCACAACTAGTGAGTGGCAGGACCTGGCAATGAACTCAGGCTTGTCTGACTAGAAAGAGTCCAGGCCCTGGAGTGGTCTTCAGAACAAGAGGCTTTTTATACACCATGGTGATTATTTCTCAAGTTCCTCTAACAATAAATATAATCTGGAAAAACAAAGATTAAATTATATCTGGTTTAAAACAAACAGTAGAAAAAAGAAGATCAGACTGCTGGGCATGTCAATTGAGGGAATGAAGCCCAAACACTCAAAACATGCAGGTGTGAGAAACCCTTTCAGGGCCCCAGTGAACTAAAAGGAGACCGTTTCTGTGAAAGTGTGCTTTAAGCCTCTTTGATTTTAGGAAATAAAAGAACTGGAAGGCAACTAGAAAGACTGCAGGTGTCTCTGATATTTAAAAGGTCTTTATGGTAAAGGAGAGGAAGAACTTATGGGAAAGAATGTTTTTTAGAAAAAAAATTCTTTTAAGGCCCCGGGAAAATGGCTAATAAAGTGAATGAAAACAGCTAACTTAGTGTAATATGCAGAAAAGGTATGTATCATTCACTCACTACACTTAATCCTCAAGACCCAGGGGAAGATGAATTTCTCTGGCGGTTGCCTGGGGGCTCAGGCCACTGGCTGGTTATATGTCCACAAGCAGTCAGAGATCTTCTCATGTTCTCTGGTTGGTAGCACAATTCTTTCTGATTCTTGAACAGAAAATTACCTTTCCCCACTGATGATGGGACCTAAATCTTCCAGGCTTATGTTGGAACCAGGCCAGCACCAACAAAAAAAAGTAGCAAATTCAAAACACAAATTAAAATCATTCTGAATGTTTACATAATGATTAGAAGAAATCATTACCATAAATTGCATTTTGGCTTCTGAAATATAGTTGGATTTCTACAAATTACATGTTGAAAAAAGCATAGTCCTTTCCCATTAAATCCAAAACAAAAATATAAATAATATTTTAATTCCAACCATCCTCTAATTGATTCAGAACATGGAAAATTAAAAGAAACCAGCCTGTGCACAATAAACCACAACCAATTTTCCTTCTTCTCTCCAGTATGTGCCACATAAAAATCAACAGCCATGTTGGTAACGAAAGATTAGAACTGGAAGAGATGTTGTGATAGTTTGAAGCTGTATATACTGCAGAAAAACATATTTTTAAATGTAATCCATTCCTGTGAGTGTAAACCCATTGCAAGTATGGTAGGACATTTTGATGAGGCTATTTTACTTCAGTTAAGGTGTGACTCACTTCATTCAGGATGGGTCTTAATCTTATTATTGGAGTCCTTCATAAAGAGGATGAAGAGAGGGAAGGAGGGGGGCAGGAGAGAGAGGGAGAGAGAGAGAGAGAGAGAGAGAAAGCCACAGAAACAAGAAGTTAAAAATCAATGAAACATGGAAGAGAAGGGACAGACCAGGAGACACCGCCATGTTTCTTGCCATGTGGCAGAGGAGCCAAAGATCACAGGCAGCCAGTCTTCAGGAAGAAAGCATCATCTTGAAGATGCCTTAATTTGGACATTTTCCCAGACTCTCACTGTAAGCAAATAAATCCCCATTGCTTAAGCGGAACCATTTCATGGATTTGCTTTGAGCAGCTTAGGAAGCTAAAACAGATGTTAAAGGTTATTTTTCTAATCCCTCTTATTTGAAGAGGACAAACCAGAAATCCAGTTTAAGGACGTGGCCTAAATCTTAGAGCTATTGAGGTACAAAGATGAGACAGGATCTCAGACTATTGGTCCACATTCCCAGCGGTCACAGAATTATACCGAAATCAACTTCTCCACTGGTGTGCAGAGAAGCCCTCTTTTTATGCACCCAAAAAGGCTCGGACTGCTTAAAGAAAAATGGAACACATAGTATACTTCTAATTCAAGTTCTACACTGAGCAATCATTTGAAGCTTACCATAAATGCTTTATCTTAGCCCAATCAAAGGCTTATCTTTTACCTACACTTCACACTAATATTAATACACACTCCAAAACTGCTTTGGCTGTCTACAGCTTTGAAATATTTCCCCAGACTCCTCCTCATGATTTTCTCTTTGCCTGTTGCACTTGCTCAAGAAACTATCTTTAATCCCTTTTAATTTCTCTAAACACATTTTCTAAATAATCTTACTTGTTTTGTTGTCTTTGCCACTAAATAGAAAGTTAGGTATGTTTCCAGCCTTAATCTAATCAGCATATGCAGATCACAGTTTTTCAAGGTTTGACCTCCAGTAAGTTATTACATTACAATTTTTTAATTTTTAATTACAGAAAAAAGTTATTTTCTATTGTAATTAAAAGAGTACAATTTCTTAATTACAGAAAAAAGTTATTTTCTGTTGTAATTAAAAGAACTACTAGTTCATGTACTCTGGTATAAGAATGGAAGGGGTAAATACAGCCTAACTCCTTATTATCAAATTCACTCTATTTTTCCCATTTATTTCCCTTGGATCCTTTGTGTGTGCATGCACACACATACACACACATTCATCCCTAGCCTGAGATAAAATGTTTAGAAATATTCTTATATTTATTTCCTTTTACATTTTATTATTTTTATTAACTATAGTTTTCTACTTTTTCTGAAGAGTGAAATCTCACTATACATTGAAGTTTACAAAGCTCGCCACAAATGCTCATGTAATCCCCTGTCCTTTGTCTCCACCTCACTGTGGAATTAACTAAGTAAAATAACATACATGCTGCCTATAGTTCATTACTTTATCAGAAACTCTTAGCACAGTATCATACATAAGTGGAAATTCAATAAAAATTAACTAATGTTAATAAAATGTCTTAATATTGGCTTTAAGATATAGTCAATAGACAGGACAAAACAACACACATAAAACTTATAAAATATAAGTAAAATGAGGTTAAATCAGGGCCTAATGAATGTTTTGCTTTTTGGAAACAAATTTTAAAATGAGTTATTAATAAATTCATCTGTAATTCAATCAATATTTATTGAGCTTCTGAAAAGGATAAACATATCCCTGCCTTCAATTTTCTTAAAAGTCTATAAGGCTATGATAAAGAGTACAGAAAAGATAGAGACAGAGGGTTAACAAAGTTTATAAAAATATTATTTTCAGGCAGTGGCAGCAAAATAAAGATCATGGAAGGATTCTTGCAGGGTATGGAATTTGAGCTTAGTTTTGAAAATGGCAATGGTTTGGACATTAAGACATTGACAAAAGGATATGCCATAGAAAGAGAGAGAAGTTTAAATGAATATAAAGAGTGGGGAAACTCATGGGAATGGGCAGGAAAGGATGGGTTTTAGAGATATAAGATTAAATTTGCCATGACATGGCAACTGAATAGCCCTGGGGTTTTGCCTAGGAGAAAAATGGTGCCATTAATAGAAAGAGGTAATAGAAGTGGAGTAGAAGGCTTGAGAGAAAGTTTGTTAAATTTTGTTTTGTATGCATGGACCTTGAATGTCAGCAGGGCAGACAGGTAGAGATGCCTTTGAAATTTAGGGTCTTTAATTAATGAGCACAAAACAAACTAGACATATGAATTTGTGGTCTTCCACAATGAGGAAGGCATTAAAGTGAGGAGCTTAATTTAAACCATTCAATGTCAAAGGGTGGTTTGGAGCAAGAGAATATGGCCATATTTAGTATTCTGGAGAATAATCATATTTAACACTTGGAGAAGGCTTATGACTAAGAAAAGCAGCAATCTGAAAAATATAATGAAAATGAATACAGAAGAGGGTAAATGTTAAAAAAGATGTATATGTTGTGACTCTGAAGAGAATAAGGAAGAATGAGAAAATACCATTTGATTTTTAAATTAGAAAGATGTTTATGACATTTAAGAGAGCAATTTCAGAAAGAAGAGTGAAGTGAAAATGAAAGGAAATAAAAAGTTTTGGTATGGAAATACTATAGTGTATAGATTATGTCAAAGTGAATATACTGAGGGATAGCAAAGTAGAAAGAAGGCTTTTGAGGACAGGGATTGTATTTTTTCTTTATTTATGTCAATTGGCAGCTATTCTGCAAATATAACTACTTACTCACAGTGCACAAAATGAGCTCAGACAAAGTCAAAGTGAAGAGTCATTCACATCTAGTTAGGTTGCAGAAAATCACAAGACTCTGCGATTTCAACCCTAATTATGAGAACAAGTTACAAAAGGTACCAAATCATAGTTTCTAAAAATCCGTCAGAGAGAATCAATGAAAAACCTACAGTTCAAATCATACTTAATGCTGAAATACTAAATATTTTCCCACTGTGATAAGTAACAAGGTAAGGATGCTTGCTCTTACCACTTCTAATCAACATTATACTGAAGTTAGGTCCCAGCTATTGCTGCAAACAATAGAGGAAAGCATCTGTAAACTTGAAGTCAGATAAGTAAAAATTATCCCAATAGAAACACAAAGAAATTTGAGTGAAAATATGGAAACAATTGAAATCTACAGGATAATATCAACACATATGTTTCTGGAGTCCAAGAAAGAAAGAAGAAGAAGAGAGTTGGAACAGTAGCAGAAGAAACACTTGAAGAAATAATGCTTAAGAATTTTCCGTATTTATAACAGCATCACCTCCAAGATACAAGGTGTAGAGCAAACCCCAAGCAAGATAAACCCAAAGAAAACCACATCTATGCATAGTGTAGTCAAACTTCATAAAGTCAAAGATCAGAGGGAAAAAAATTCATAATGAAAAATTATGAGAGAAAAATTCATAATGAAAAATTGAAAAATGATTAGAATTTTTACTTTCTTCTCATCAAAACAATGTAAAACAACAGATAACGGAACTGCAAACTTAAGGATTAAATGAAAAAAAAATGAAACCTGTGTATCTCAAATTCTGTATCCAGCAAAATATTCTGCAAGAAATAATGAGAAATAAAGACATGTTTCCTAAACATTACAACTATAAAAATATTAAATTAGGGAAATTTTAACTGAATTTCTATCAAAATTCTTTCAAATGCATAATTTTTTTTCTTGTTTTGGGTGATTTATTTGGAAGTTCACAGACACTTGAAACTTAACTCTTAAAAGTCACATGCTATGGCGTCTACTCTAATTTGACAATGGTATGAACAAATGCACAGTTTATATAATATGTGAACTTGGCTCATTTACAAACCATTAGAAAGCCTTGTATATTGACAGAGAGATGGTAGCGCATACTAATTAAGAGGATGAATTCTGCCTGGCAACAAATACTGGTTTCACCACTAATTAGACGTATGACATTCAAGCAAGTCACTTATCTACTCTGTGCCTCCATTATCTCATCTGTAAAATAGTGGTAAGAAAATTACATTTCTCAATAGGTTTGATGAAGGTAATACAGTTTTAACAGTTCTTGGAACATAGCATGTGTTGAATAAATGTTAACTACTATTATCTCGACTTAGACAAAAAATTATGTTTTATGTTATCTTGCTCAAGGCATGGTTGACCTAAAGCAGGGGATCTCAAAGGGTGTACTGCAAACTCTTGTGGATGCCCTGAGATGCCTTTCAAGGCATCTGCAAGGTCAAAACTATTTTTATAACAATACTAAGATTTTATTTACCTTTTTCATTCTAGTTCACCCACAAGTATACAGGGCAACATTCCAGAGGCTACATGATGTGAGGATGCCAGTGTCTATTAGGCACTTACTAGTTTATGTAATCTATATTAGCTATAATTTCTGTAACATCACTATTTTTGAATGTCATTAAAACACAGAAGTAAGTACATCTTGTTTTGTTTGGCAACACTAAATTATTTTAGCTCTTCTACATTTTAAAATTCCATTCAAACTGTTATTTTAGAATATAACAATACTTATTCTTAATTAAAGGACATTTTAAAAAATATTTGTCTTATATTTAAGGATGGACTTTTGGCTTAAAAAGAGGAGACCAGAAGACTTGCTTTCTCACCCCACAGCTGTACCATCTACATCTTCCATGGGAAGCTTGACAGCTTCCCAATACTTAAAAAAATTCTAGATGAGATCAGTGGTGATATTAATGAATGTGATTTTTAAAATATTGTATAATAAAATGTGTCAACATGTGAAATACTTTCCCAATTACCATGATGCTACCTCATAATAATGTTACAAAATCATGCCTGGCCAAAGATCCATCAAAGCACAAAACAGAATAATAGATTTTAATGGTTTCAGATTGCACATTGATATTAACCTTTAAGAAATCAGCACTTATTGAATTTAATGATATACCAAAGAAAATCTACAATTATCTGAAAAGACTATTAAACTACTCCTCCCTTTTCCAACTACATATCAGTGTGTGGCTGGATATTTTTCATATCAGTCAACCAAAACAATCTAAATTTCTTAAATGTTTTAAAAATATATTATTTTTTATTTGAAAAGATCATATAACGATGGTGGGATCTTTCATGAAATACATTTACTGCTTACAAATTATATACTTTATTTATATATCACTAAATATTTGGCTAATAGCACTTAGTTCTCTTATGGGCCTTACCTAAACATCACCCTAATACTCCATCCACCACTGCCACATTTTCTCCAATATTGGAAGAGACAGTAGTTTCTTTCCTCTTACAGTTTATATTCTGCTCTGGACTCCATCACAACATGCGGTCTTCATGACCTTTCTTTGATAATTACTCTACTTGTTCTCCCTTAGACTCTTTAAGATTTCTGTCTCCCTGGATTTCTGAATTTATCCATCCAAACATTCATTCATTCAATAATTCATATATCCCCAAAATATTAAATAGTGTGTTGGTTGAGTCTTTTGTGGACCCCAGAAAATTATGTTCTTAAATTGGTCCATTCCTGTTGGTGTGGGAACACTTTGGCTGGATTGGATTCAGCTGGGAGCCTTTGAATGGATTGCTTCCATGAGGTGTAACCCAGGGTGGGTCTTGGCCTTCTTGCTGAAGTCCTTTATAAAGGGAGGACTGAAAGTAGAGGCACACAGAGAAAAGTGGCAGAAGCAGAGAAACCCCAAGAGGCTGGAATCAGTAGAACACAGAGACACGAAAAAAGACCTCCAAGACACTGAAAGAGATGAGGCCTGGAGAAGAGGAGAGAAACAAGCCATAGGCTTGATTGCCCACAGCTGAGCTCCAGAAACTGGCAAGAGCCTCCATTTGTGGGCCATCAGGCAGATGGCAATGAGCTCAGAGAGAAAGTGAGCCTGGAGGGAAAGGCAGAGACTTTGGTAGAGACCAGCCACCATTGTGCCTTGCCATGTGGCAGGGGTCCAGCATTGTCAGTAGCCGATCTTTGGACATGTTCACAGCCTCAGAACTGTAAGCTTTTAAACTAATAAATTCCCTTTATAAAAGGCAACCCATTATTTGTATTTTGCATTGGCATTCTTTACCAAACCAAGGCAAGCACTGATTGCTATGTTCTAAGGGATGGGATTATAGGAATAAAAACACAAACAAACAAAAAACAAGCAAACACTAGATTCTTATGGAGTGTTCCAGGTAAGGATTTGGGGTGGGAGGTAGAATAAAACACACAAATACAAGTCAGTGTGATGAGTCATTTACAGTTGTCTTGTGTACACAGAAGATCTGCATCTAACGCTTACACCAAAATTCTTTCTTGGAAAAGTGACACTGAAGCGGAGTCTTGTAGAATAAGTAGGACATAGCAATGCAGTGAAATAAGGAAATGCATTTCAGTGAGTGGGAACAATATGTGCAAAAGAAAAAGATATGAAAATAAAACAAAAAAAAGCTTGATGAGAAACTTCAGCTAAACAATATGACTATAACATAGGATTCAAATAGAGAACGATCAAGAGATCATGCTGCAGGCAGTAAAGTATGGCTGTAGGATTACTTACTTGGAGTTATGGACACTGCATGATTACCACACGACTTAAAATGGTTTTTACTTATGATATGCAGCATAAGTTTTTTGTTTGTTTGTTTTAGGAGGTACCAGGTATTGAACCCGGGACCTCATACATGGGAAGCAGGCACTCAACCACTTGAGCTACAGCCACTCCCAACACAGCATACTTTTTTGCCACTCATAGTCACCCAAGCAATGGTTAATTATCACAGGCAGCTAATATAAAGAATCATAGCCAAACACCACTTTGCTGTGTATGAAATAGACTGTGACAACATGCAGCTACTAATTTCCACTGAAACAGATCTAATGTTAAAATAAAAATAACGACATTGACTTTACTCTGGTTCAGTTTAGATAATCAAGGTCACAACATGCTGGTGACAGAAAATGTCCAAAGTACACCCACCTTGGGAAAAAAAGTAATACAGAACAAAATTTTGAATTAATAAGCACCTGCTTTCAGGGCATTCTCTTTTCTTCCTTCATTTGGTCTTCAACATGAACCCAAAGAAGTTTCAGGCCCTATATATGGCAGGACCCGTGGGAGAGAAACTTTTGTGGTGGGTCACCTTGTGATATTTTTCATGTATGACCTCCTTGCTCTTGGCCAAGCCAGCAGTTGAGCTACAGGTGGTAACCTGTCTAAGTCAAGATGAATCTTTAGCCTCAAAGGGATGGGCAACAAAAGAGGGAGTGAGGCAGCAACCTCAGTATAATTTTCTATCAACTAAAGTTATGGGCACTGCATGATTCCAACACAAGGTAAAATTTATCAAGAATTATCACAGCTCTCTTACATCTCAGTGCTGAAGTTTTTTAGTGTAATAAGATATAACAAGAGCCTAAGAATCTGAGTCAGTCACCACAGAAAAGAACCAGAAATAGATGCTGTGGCATATTAAATTGTTATTTGGAGTACAGGTGGACAAAGAGGAATGTTACTTATAATTAGTGAATGCAAATATTTTAGTTCCATGGAATTTTACCCAAAGAGTTTTCACTGAAAAAATTGTCAATTCCTAATCCCATTTAAAGATATAAAGTGCTAATCCATTGTAAAATTATCTTGTTTTAAATCTTGATATCGCAAATATGTTACATTTATAACCCGCTAAATACTTCACACATGGAGTTATCTTGATGGAATGTTATGCTCACACAACTTAAAAGTTCATATTATTGTAATGGAATATTGTAGTTCTTTGTCCTATGTCTTATTAATTTAATAGTTAAAACTACATATCATTTGACTATGTATCAATAATAGAGTCTATCTGAAGCTGAAAAATGATTGTAAATGGAGAACTATAAGGAGCTAACAATTTCAGTGCCTACATATAGAATTAGACTACTATAACCAAAATCTCTCTAGTAAAGACACACAATATTAAAGTTATAAGGTTTCTCAGCCTTAGGATGTAAACAATTGATCCAAGGTAAGGCTGCCAAATAATTTCCTAGCTAAGGCTAGAAATACATATCTTTGAAGAGTTTGAGTTGATTTAGAAGGCTTAACTAAAAGTTATGAGGATGCCATACACTCCTTCCCCAAAACTCAAAAACCATAAAATGGTTCCACATTATATAATGAAGCAAAGTAGCAGCCTCACATTCTGGTCCTGTTGCAATCTAACAACTTTTAACCTTAAAACTGATTTACAAATATTTCCCAATATAGCTTCATGACTGCAAGCATGCTCATGTCATAATAAACATTTTTAATGAGTGCTTATGATCCAAAAAGCATTCTTATAAAGTGGCTGTGAATCAAATAGAGAATAGAAAGGTACCTCTTTCTACACAGTATCAATCTACTGGAGAAAATAGGCCATAGGATAAGCAATTCAAACATGGTATAATAATATGATAGAGAAAGCACAGGGTGTTGCAGGAAAACTAGAAAAGGCAGCAATTCAGACTGGAAGATGAGGGAAAGTTTCCAGGAAGTTGAGTATAATTTGAGATAGAAAAGATGAATAGGAGTGGACTTCTCAAAGAGAAAGCAAAGGCAAAGGGAAATCAAGAAAAGGAGAAAGCAACAGAAGTATTCCCCAGAAAGAAAAGAGCTTGAGAAGACTTGGTGGTGTGCTTTCTACTCCTGCACGCCCTTTACACATACATAACCACAAAGCCAAGCCGTGTGCACACACTCTATTGGTTCTGTTCCTGCTTCCCGCTGTGAATTGTTCCCTTTCCTCTGCCGAGAATGTTCTTCCCACTATTCTGAATATTTAAATCCTACAGGTTCTTCAAAGTCCAACATCCTGGTCTTGAATTAAAATCTCAAATAGGTCCTAGTTGTTTTCTTGAAAGCCTTTTTCAGGAGATCCAGTGTATGGAACTCTCTCCCTTCTCTTGAGTTCTATAGAACCAATTAAAGCTGTACAACAAAATTTAAGTTCATTTTTTAGCTCTGGCATATACAATTATGAAACTATTGACTGGTTGTGTCATCCACATCCAGACTTTAAACTCCCTGAAGTTAGGGGCTGTATCATAAAATTTGCTTGTATCTCCCTCAGTGAGAAGCATAATTCATAATAAGCTTTTTTGAAAGAACAAAAAAGTGGCACTTTTTATGAACCTGTGAGAAGAATGTCACAAAATCTAAGGCATAAAATAAGTTGAAACTTTCAAAAATCACATAACCATAAAAGGCCCCTGCTAGTGGTAATGATGACATTTTTATTAGTTATTGGAAGGCGACACTGGCTACTGGGGATGAAGAATTTTGTATGTTAATACTTGACAGAGGGAGGGCAGAACTTCTTTATTCTTGCGTTGCCTCATCACCTTTCCTCAAGAAAATAACATTTAAACTTGCAAGACTAGGAGAAGAATTAAAATAACAAATTTAAAGCCCAAAATATAGAATCATATTAAATATCCTAAATGAATTTAAATCCATTGATTTGGACAAAATTACAATACAAAATACTGGGGAAAATGCATAGATGAGATAGGGGAATTGTTAAAATAATCTTTAAAATTTTTGATGAAAAGATTTGATATAGAACAAGGAATGCGACCATTGTCCCAATTTCAAAATAAAGAAGAGAGATTCTAGAAACTCTAGACTAGAGAGTGTGACAGTAATTCCATACACTATCACAAAGAGATTCATAAAAGCCTGGAGTGTGAGCACTCAAAATGGGAAATGCTGATATCTACAAGCCAGTGTGAGATCCCATGAAACAAATGATTACAAATTAACCTAGACTTTTTTTCTTTTGTTTTTAATAGGGTTATTTGATAGCTATTTTGCAGAAAGCAGAAATGCATTTCAACAAGGAACTTGATCAAGTTTCTCAAGGTATACTTTTGGGCCACGGACATGAAAGGAAGCTCCAAGAGAAGAGAGATATATGACTATATCATATCATGTCTCTTTCTAGTTCAGCATTTTGCACAGTTATTTTTTTTAAATAAATCAATTTGATTTTATTGATACATATTAATAAAGCAGGCAATCCATCCAAAGTATAAAATCAATGGTATTTGGTATAATCACATAGCTGTGCATTCATCACTTCAATTGTTATTAGAGCATTTTCATTATTTCAACAGTAATAGTAATAATAAATTAAAAACAAACTCGCAACAAAAATTCTTCACCTCTCAATCTCTCTATGCTTCCCCTGTTGTACATAGCTGCTATTTCTGGCTATTCTTGCACTTTTATTTATTTATTTATTAAGCAGTTTTATTGAGATATATTCACATATCATATGATCTATCCAAAGAGTATAAGCAAAGGCTTTTAGTATAATCACAATGTTGTGTATTCATCACCACAAAAAATTTTAGAACAATTTCATTACTCCAAAAAGAAAAACTCCAACCCCTTAGCATTCCTTCCCCAGCCCTAAATAACCACTAATCTAATTTCATTTTTATATATTGACACATTTACATTTTATATAAATGGAATCATCATACAATATGTAGTACTTTGTGTCTAGTTTCTTTCACTTAACATAATAGGTTTTTTCCACAGTTATTTTGATGCAGGTAGTAAGAATATACTGATGAAACCTGTTAATACCCCTAAATTGGGAAGAATAACTAATCTGTAGTTTGAATCAGACTCCCAAAAGAACTTGACTTTGTGGAAGAACAGGCTAACTAAAGATAAAGATTATTCAATTGCAATAAGTATTTTTAGATCTCCAAAATCCAGTGGCCAAACACATAACTGGGGAAAATTATGTTTTTAGAAGAATATACAGTAATTAAGTAACGTAATAAGGATACAAAAAAAGAAAAAGGCAAACTAGTTGTAAGGTTGTTTTACTATATGATATCCAGAGGAGATAACCTGCTATATCTAATGATAATAGGCTACTTCTCTATATTCAGGTCTGAAGACCATGCTTCAAGTACAAATGAATGCACCCTGAGGAAAAATAAATGGTGATAAGAATCTCAAACCATGCCATAAACAGGATGGGCCAAAGGAGCTAAATATTATCTTAGACACATGTAAGAGTTGTTATATGTAAAAGCACTTTGTACAAATACTCTAAGAGGTAAAATAAGGATATGAATATTACAGAGATGAATATTATTGTGCAATATAAGAAAAGGGTTCGTATGTTCAGGACAGGTGAAATAAAGAAATGCCTGCTTCATTCAAGATTGATTCTTGAAAATTAGTAGGCCTAAATTGGCCTTAATATGCTCTGAATTAGGAGATAAGGTCATTTGCTAAGAATAAAAAGAGTGTGCACGTATATATGTGGGGGGGGATTTGGAGGAACTGGAGAATAGGAAATATCTGGAACACCTACTATGTTGAAACTGATAAAGAGCCAACCAAGAAAGAATAAAGTAGTTCCCTGCACTATTAACCATCTCTTAGGCTGATGTTAGAGTGAATCAATTTGTAGCTGACCAAAGAATAGTTATATCACTTTGTCCTGCTACATACTACAGCAAGGAAGGCAAGGCAGAGATAAAAGGCAAAGCAAAACTTGGCAAGGCAGACACTGTAATAGGTCAAGTAGCAAGAGAATTGAAAGTTAGGGTAGAGTTGAAATTGCTGTCCAAGACGGAAGTGCTAAGTAAAGAGAGTAAAACAGATAAAAACAAACAAACAAAAAAGTCCAGGGATGTAGCCAAGGAACACTAATGGGACAGGGAGTTGTTCAGTAATGAGTGGTAAGTGAGTAAAAAGTATTGGAAGGATAAGAGATTGTGGTCAGAAAAAGAATATTATATTCTCACATTTTTCCATTTCAGCAATTAGAAGACCCAGGTGTGAGTGGGTACTAGTGGCTTTGCAAAGGGAAGCAGAGCAGGTTAAGGTCCTATGAAAGCCAAATGTGTAGACATCAAATGAGGTTCTGGACAATGATGGCAGATCACAGTGTGGAAAATAAAACCTCTGTTATGAGTTTATATCCTCAAGGAAGGTGGAATACTCAGGAGGTATGAGCACTGGTAATGCGTAGAGAGTAATAGTGAAAGATGTAAATTTAGATGGGAGCTGAGTAATCAGGATGGTTAAAAAAAACAGTTTACAAGAAGTTCTGAATAGGCGGCAAGGCTTATGAGAGAAGAGGGCAGAAGCATCTCCATCTAACCAGGAGCAATTAGGGTCATTACAAAACAGAAAAAGTGTGCTTTAATTTTTATTCTGCAACAGAACAACCTGTAGCATCAAAGTACAGGTATTAAACATACTTCAATAATAACAAAGACAACAAAAGTAAGCTTAATAGACACCCATTATATATAAGCACTTTGAAGTCAACAATGAATACCCTGAGGAAGATTCAAGTATTGAATAGGTAAGGTACTTCAAACTGTTATGAAAGAAATACAAGCAGATATGATTTAGGATAGCCAAGGAATTTAATCTTAAGTAAATCAACTTGTCTATAAGTAACTAAATTGGTTCTCTTAAATAATTAAAAATTGCCAAAAATTCTTCTCATATCATGTCAAGGTGGATAAATTATTGCTGAATGAGTACAGATGGCCTAAAGACCAAACTATTTAAATTAATAGTGTTCTAGAAAGAAAAAAAAGATGTGTTTGTGTTTTTATAAATGTTCAGAAAAGTAGTAAAAGTAATGTTTAAGAAAAGTCGCTTTGGTAAATATTTCTAATTAAGTGGTATAAAAATTAGTGCCATAAAACTATATATCTCAGCAAATAAAAGCTAAGAAACTTCCTGATGATTCTGACATATAGAAAGTCATTCTGAATAATCACTTTCCTCCAATTTTTTTTTCCTCATCGCAACATACATTTTGGCTAGCATATCCAAATAGTTTTGTCTTCTGAATTCGCATTACCTGAAGAGATTCATTTTTAAGGCTAATGTTAATTTTTATCTATTCTTGAAAAAAAAGATCAATTAGAGATTTTGGGGTGCATATCAGGTTATTTTAAAGTAACTTGTAAAAACATGAATATTACTTGTCCCCTACAGTCATGCTAATCGTTAGCAACTACACCTACAAAAGTAGGTACAGGATTGACTTTCCCTTCTCTGTTTTCTGACAAAATTCAAGGTTGTAAATGCCTTAATGCTATCAATAAAAATAATGTTAGCTAAAGATTTAAAAGATTTTTTAAATCTTTTGTCAGAAAATGTCTATAGTAAAATCGTTGCCATTCAGTTGGGAAAATACTTTATTGACATATTCATAATTGAAATAACTTAAGTTTAATTTTATCAGTCCTTAAGTTTGTAGTGTAGTATAATATTAATTAAAACAGCTTTTCTAAATAATGCCCTAAAACAAGTATGATTTAATAAGCCATATTTATAAAAGACATAAGTACTAGGCATTATCATGAAGTTTTCCATACTTCTTTTTCCTTTGGTGTGACTAGATATAAATAAAATATATTTACATTTCCTTCTACATCCCCTAAATGACAGAAAACTCTCTTAGACATATCATTTCATACCTGGCATACAGAAGCAGGGCCTTCAGGAATATTTATATTTCATATACTATAAAACACTATGTCAAACATAAGTACTTTATATTTCGATCAGTTTCCATAGAGAAAAAACTTATTTAATTTTTATTTTCTCTGTCATATACTACAAAGATGTCTTACAGTATAAAAAGAAATAGGAGGTGCTCATCTATGCATTGCAGATTCCCCCAAAAGAAACTTCATTGTCCTAAGTCTCCTGCCTTATATTTAAAAACATACAAATATTTCTATTTTATCTGAAATGTTTAAGTTATTGTGGCACTATTTATTCTAGGATTGATCCTAATACTCTACGCTGCAGACTTTATTTAGAGGGCCTGTTGTTTTGACAAGAAAAAAAAATTGTAGCTTACATGTTTTAACTCAATGATTCCTACTTTTCTGTGGAGTCACAGATCCCCTTGGAAATTTGAGGACCATGGACTATCTCCCTAAAAATGCTGTGGTCCAACGATTTGAATACAATTTCAAGGGCTTCATGACCCCTTGAAGCAAATCTACTGCCAGGTTGTTTAACAAATGAACAGAGAGTATAATCTACACTGTAATTTCCGCTGAAAGAGTACAAAAGTGTATGAGACTTTCGGACAAATTGAGTTTTACATTTGAATTTTAGACATATTTCTGTTGTTGCTGTTGTTACCATTTCATAATAAAAAACCTGAAATGACCACTGCTGAGGAAAAAAATATGTAAACATTTTAGGAAAAGCAACAGATTATTTCCACAGTATGAACCAAGACACCTACTTCTATCATTAAGTGTTTCAATGCTTACCTTTATGTAGCATATGCAGAGGGTGAAAGATGTTACTACCAGGATTAATTGTAGTAAATAGGTAATTTAATGAAATCACCATCAGGAGGACTGACCCTGAAAAATCACTACTAGCATGTTGTAAACGAAGTTCAATTAAAAAATTGGCCCGTTCTAATTAAAAAAAAAACAATTGAGATTTCAATATGTTAGAAACCAAGATGCCTGCAACCGGTCACCATGAGTGAGACGTACAACCTTCTGGTACTGTTTCTCAGTGCAAAATGAAGGAACAAGCATGTGAAAACCAGTGAGCAAAAGAAAAAAACTCACAAAATCCGCAGCCTGAAATCACATGATCACATCACAACACAGCCCCTCAGATGAATATCAGCTCCAAAGGCAGCTCATCCCGCCTTTAGGTACGGGTTGCCAGCACAGACCTGACGCACAGAGACCGTGGTGAGCCCCAGCTCACCATTTCCCAAAATGCCGCAGTCATATGGAAAACTGAAATTAGGCTATGCTAAGCAGTAATTTAAAAAGCAAAAAAAACTGAAACTAAAACACATTTACTCTTTGGTCGAGTCCCTGAGCAGCCCACTGGAAGTTTGCTAGCTGCTTTTCTTAGGCTATTCAGCGTTTCGTTAGCGATTTCCTCTGGAGAAAAGGGGATAGCTTACCCCACTCGGCCAGCAGGATGAAGTTGCTCGCACCTTAGCCGGCTCTTGAAGCCTAGGCACGCGGCCTCAAACCCCAGTTGCCTCTCAAGTCCACGCGACTCTGCTTGGCCCTTTTCTGCTCCTGCTCTGGAGGTCGCGCGGGGCTGCGCGGGGCTGACCAGCTCCGCTGCCCCGGCGCCCAGGCCACGAGAGAACTGCGGCCCGGGCGCGCCCCAAACGTTCTCACGGCCCAGCTCCGCGAGCGCAGCCGCCAGCGCGGCGCAACCCGGGTCCTCCTCCTCGGGCGCCGCAGGTCCCCGGGGCCCTGAGCCGGGCCCCCTGGCGCCTTCTCCTTTACTCTCTTGCTTCTTCCCAGCGTGGGAACTGGGGCCTGGCCCCCCGGGGCTGAGCAGCTGGGAGCGCGAGGGAAGCTTCTCGTGGGAAGAAAGAGGACTAGTCCAAATCTGGACCCCGGGGAGAGGGGCCTCTGGACACCCTAGACCCCAAGCCCAAGCTAGGAGCCCGGACTCGTGTGCGTAACGCAGCGACCACTTACTTGATGGCTTCCCAGACTTCAGGGCTGCGTTTCCCAATCTCCAGCAGCTCCAGGGCGCGCCTCGCAAATCCGCACTGCTAACAGAAAGAGAAAGGCTTCAGGGGCGGGAGAGGTGGGCGGGAGAAGGGACCCTGCAGTTGCACCTGTCGGTCCCGCGCGAGTGCACCTACAGCACACGCGGCCGTGGCGATCACGCTTGGTCTCTCCCTGGTCTAGTTGCTCAACAGGCTGCGAGCGACGCGACGTGTCCACGGTAACTGGATTCCCCGCGAATCTCTGAAAGTTTGTCAGTTCTCGCCTTTATCTCTCCGCTCTATCTCCTGGTATCTCTTTTTGATGACTCCAATGGAACCATTGCTGTTCCTGACCCTACTGCACTTCGATTTCTTTTGAGAACCCCTCCCTTTCCCTGCACTGAAAGACTGAAAAAAAAAAAGTAGCTGCCAAAACGCACCATCGTGAGGTCACACCGGGCGGGGTTCCCTCAGCTGCTTGTGGCTCTCCCTTTCCCACAGGTGTCCGTCGCCTGAGGCTGCTCTATGGGCTGCTCACTGCTTTTTGTCTCGGTTCTAACGCAGGCAAAGTGTAGGATTACCGGATGGAAACCTGCTTGTGGAAACCCGGCTCTGCGCTGAGTCCCACCCACTATGTCCAGACTAGGACAGGGGAACTGAGTCCAGGCCCCTCAAGCCGCCCAATCGCCATTCCAGAACCCACTGTGAGGAGGCAGCAGACCTAGGGGATGGGGGCAAAAGAAGGGAAAGGAAAAAAGGGGGAGGTGACTCGAGGAAAATGTGGCCCAATTTAAAAACAATGCTTCTACATCCCCTGATATCTTGAGCAAAACATATCTTGTTTACTTTGCAATGATTCAGAAAAAAAAATGTAGTTTCTGACTTACTTGCCTTAGTTAAAAACTTCAACATTTCTGCTGAGAAGTTGATAGTTGATAAATGTACAGGTGATTTTCTTGTCCTGGTTCTCAGGTTTGAAGCCAATGGACTCCTTTGCCTGATGCATTTCTGTGGCTGCAGGGTATTTACAGCTTTTGGGTAAGATTCTGATTCCCACTGGTTGCTTGGTTGAGTATATTTATTTCTATTTGTTCTTATATATATTTTTAGCACAGAGAAATAAATTGTGAAATTAATATTTTTGAGCTGCCTTTCTGATTTTTAAAAAATCTCATTATGCCATTTTATTGTGAATTCACAATTAATCTTGATCATTCTGTGATCCTTCTTCAAGCCTAGGAACGTTAAGACAAATTGTTATGATTTCCTCCATCCCATATATATTCTCCCAAAACCCATTTAATCTAGTCCCATTTTAGACTCTCCCTTGCCTATGATATTCTTATCATGGGCAAAACCAGTCACAGTCAGAAAAAGAAAAAAAAAGTCTTTAAATAAGCCAGAAACATCCAGGAGGAACAATAGAAACTCAATAGGTATTGGTATAAGTCAAAAGTTCAGAGCTGTGCTTGCATTTTTGGTTTTGGGTTTTTGTTTTTCTGCCATCTCTGAAAACTTTTTCTTCTCTACCTCCAATCTGTGATACTGTTTTAGGTCATTAGGGATTTTGTCCTCAGAGTAGTTAGAATTCAAAGCCTAGCAAGAAAAATACAAAAATACATAGAAATACACAGTAACATGTAATTGAAAGAGGGTCATGCTAGATTTTCTTTGTTTTGTACTAGCCCCACTGCCATTACTTTTGTCAATTTCCCACACTTTCTGGAACATAATATCATTAACCCATTCATTTCTGCCTTTACCATCCTCAAACTCCACAGTACACCAAATTCCTTGATAAATACTGTATTTAACCCCAGACACTGCTGCCAAGGAAGGTCCTCAGTTTTACCAGGGGTTGACTCATGGCTAGAAGGAGTTTTGTCTTCATCCCCTTCTCCCATCCTTTGTGAGAAAAATGCAACTAGTCTAGGGATAAGGGTGACTGGAAACCACCAAAAGGTGGTTATGAAGGAGATTCTCTAATCTTTGTGTTTGCTATGTCCTGAAGAAATACTGAGAGTTCTTTGATGTTAGGCATGCCCTTTGAACCTAAGCAGGAAACAGGGTTCATAATAGGCATGCAGTAAAACAGCCAAGTGGATAAACAAATAACTGTAAGTTTCATCATCTTCCAGGACCATTCTTTTGTCTTATGGTTGCTGGATAGTTAAAACTTACTTGCCTTATCCAGCTTTGACCATGGGAAATAAAATTATTTTTCTGCAAACTAAACAACAACAAAAAAAACTTACTTGCCTCCACTTTATTACAAATAGGAAAGTTGTCATGACAACTTAATTAAAGTGTTAACAAGAACAATTATTCAGTGTAAAGCAATCTTCTGTAGCCTTGTCCTTGTCTCTGGCAGAAAAAAAAATCAAGATTTTTAAAAAGATTTATTTATTTATTTTACTTTTATCCATTTTTAATTCAATTCAGGTTAACACTTTGAAACACAGGAAAGGCAAGGTAAACTTCTACTTCTTACTCTTTTTTCCCTCCTCCTCTTAAAATTATTTACTTTCAATTTGTTGGAAACACATCTGGTTAAATATGCTTTGCACTGGTACCATACTATCACTTCAAAATGTCTCTTTTGGAATGTGAAGTTTTAGTTAGGAAAATCAGATGATGTGAGGATGGAGTCCTTAAATTTCTAGCCCTGGGTATAGGCATTCATGAAGCAGCCTGGTTTCAAAAAGATTCTAATGGTGACAGAAATATCCACTATATTTTGTCAAAGAGAGGTGTTTTCAGTAGGAAATAAACAGTGATAGGCAGAATAATGGTACTTCAAAAATGTCCAAGTCCTAATCCCTGAAGCTGTGAATGCATTATGTTACATGTCAAGAGACAATCAAGGTTACAGTTGCAATTGGGCTTGCAAACAGCCAGCCTTGATGTGGGGAGGTTATCCTTTATTGAGGGTAGCTCTTCAAGCTGAAAGCATTCTCCATATGACAGCAAACAAGAGGTTGAGTCAATAAGTCCTACAGACACAAGGGAATGAATTCTGCCAAAATCTGAGTGAGCTTGAAAAGTGGATTCTTCCCCAGTCCAGTGTCTAGATGAGAACTCAACCCAGCTGTCACCTTGACTGGAACCTTGTGAGAACCTGAGCAGATGACCCATCGAAGCCGTGCCCAGGCTCCTGAATGACAGAAACGTTGAGATAATGAATGTATGTTATTTTAAGCCACTAAGTTTGCAATAATTTGTTGTAGCAGCAACAGGACATTAATGCATATTTTGGTACCTGGAAGTGAGGTGATGCTGTAACAAATACCTACAAATGTGGAAGTGACTTTGGACTTGGGCAATGGACAGAAATAAGAATTGTGTGAAGCATGATTTTAAAAATTAGGCTAGATTACCTTGAACAGGCTGTTAGTAGAGGTATGGATGTTAACAACTCTGCTAGTGAAGTCTTAGCAGGAAGTAAGGGCCAAGGTAGAGAATACCTGTATCATCTTAGAATACCTAAATCACCACGAACAGACCCTAGAAACATGAATTTAAAGGTATTACTTGTGAGGGCTCAGATGGAAAGGAGGAGCATATTATTGGAAACTGGAGGAAAGGAGATCCTTGTTATACAGAGGCAGAAATCTTAGCTGAATTGGCTCCTGTGATTATGTACAAACAATGAACTTAGATATTTGATATTGCCATTCAAAATGTTGATGACACAGGCTGGCTGCTGCTTCTTGTTTACTGCAAAAAAAGTGAGAAGAAAGACAGAGATTGAAGGAAGAACTGTTAAATAAAAAGGAATCAGGACTTGATAATTTGATGAATTCTCAGGCTACCAAGATTGCAAAAGGCACTATGCTATCCTTTGTCCAGGTAAAACATATTGTCTTTATTTTGGCAAACCTGTATTTTAAATTTATGTCCTAAAACAATAGTTTTAGGCATCCCATATTTTAAATTTATGTCCTAAACAATAGTTATATTGACTCTTTTATTTGCCAATGTTTAACCTTGATATTTCATAACACTAGTATTTCAAAAAACTGTACTTCAAAAGGAGACTCAAATGGTATCCTGTAGGTCTCGATGCATTTAATGCTACTTTTAAAATGCTCCCCCATGGGAATACTTTACAATTTCATTGACTTCAGGAAATTGGAAAGAAAATATATGGTGGATACAGTGATATAAAAAGGCACTTAAGATGAATGGGTTAATGACTACTGCAAAAGAAATATTTGCTGAAGCTTGTTCAAAGGTATTTATTGAGAATGCTATGCTTACTGTATCCACCATGAGATATTTCACACAAGTAACAGTTGACAAGTTTAAAAGAACAACAGTTCAGCCATACAAAGATATGATGTCTGTAAAAAGTCATTAGAAAGACAGCTGCAATTAAGCTCTCATTCTAACTTGGTTCAGAAATACTCTTAATTTGAATATTGCTCTTTCCTCACTAGCTTGGCTTTTCTGCTCCTATTCCACTGTACAAGACTTCCAGGCTTTCCATAATAATTTACCATGTGAAGATAGATTCTATACATTTTCTAAGTCTTAGACTTTACTATTTTAAAACAGAAAAACTAATACTAGCTACCAACAAAGAGGTTATTAAAAGAAGGACCAATGAGTTCTTTGCTGGGGTCCTAACATTTTAATGATCAAGAGAGAATAATAATAATTAACATTACAGGATGTTAATTATGTGTCAGGCACTGTTCTAAGCACTATATATGTATTACACCATTTATTTTCCCCAATAACCCTCTAAGCACTATTATTATGTTTGCTTTATAGACATAATTGAGGTATAGGGAGATTAAGCAACTTGTTCAAAGTCATACAGCTGGCAAATGGCAAAAACAGGAGTAGAACTCCAGCAATCTGGTTTATAAACCTGGGCTATTGCTATTAATCACTCTGGTAATTCTGGGGGGAAAAAAAAGCTGGCCAGTCATGCAAATTAAACAGCCCCAGTAGAAACTTTGCATACTAGTAGGTCCCAGAAATCTGTACTTAAATAAGCATCTGTAGGTGATTCTGATGTTTGATGATCACAGGCAGAAACACTAAAATCTCAAGGTAATAAATTGGTCTTATTGAGGAAGTCCTTGAACAGGTACACATTGCTGATGCCATTCTAACAGGTTTGGATTTTCAAGACTAGCACTTCTGGCTGTTTATCTTCTTCTGTTTTCTTTGCCTGAAATTAGGTTAAGCTACCAAGTAATCAGTGGAGAGTTGCTTGAGAACATGAGTTTCAATAGCTTGACTTCCTAACTGAATGGTTAACTACAAAGCAATAGAGTGTTTCCATTTCATTATGCATTTACAAAAAAAGTAAGAAGAAGAAGAGGAGAGAGGATGAATAACAGAATTCTACTGAAGGAGGTGGCAAAACACTGGAAGTATATCTGATAAAGCTACTTATAGAATAAAACATTAAGAAATATTTACACTCAGGTAACGTTTCACAAATTTTCTAATATTATAAAGGTTGTCTTGTTTCTCCTTTCTTTTCATGGCGAGACATACTCAAAATCATTGATTAAGTGAATGTATTTTACAGAGAGCTGAAAGTTGTCTAACCCTTTATATATTCAGGCTATGGACTTGTAAACAAAAGCTCCTGTAGTTGAAGTACCTTCCTTGCCAGTACTGCTGTCTGCTATTTGAAGGGTTTCCCGCATAGCTGAGTTAAAATAGAGTTATAAAATCACAGCCTTATTGAAACATCACTTTTAAAGAAAAGCATTTAATCCAAACTAGAAGAAATGTTAACATGGAAAGCTATGACCCCTTAAATTAAAAAAAAAAACAAAAAAAAAAAACAATCCAGGGAAATATGAATGACAACTGCTTACCTATAGGAAAAGAGAGCCAACTGTTTGGAAATCCATGTTTGGAACTTTTCAAATAATGGTAAAAGAAATGGAAAACTTTAGTCAATAAAGCCCCCTCCTCCCTTTTAAATATTGTAATAGATAAAACTCTCTGCTGCTAATGTTACAGTTTTATGATTTAAAGATGCAGAATATTGTACGATAAGCATACCATTCCACCTTTCATTAAGCAGCCTCGTAGGAGTAAGGCCTGGTGATTTTCATTATTCTTAAATGGTACACTCACTAACTGGTGATATTTTGTACTAAAGAGCTAAACAGTCTGTGCCAGAAATATCTAATGAAGAGACATCAATTTTGTTCTTGCTTTTCATTTTGCTTCAGAAGTCAAGATGTAAATGTTTTCTTACAGCCTTGCTCATAAGTGTGTTCCACACATGCTTCTCCTTTTGAGACAAGTGAAGAACATAGATCTCAGAACTGGAAAAGGCAGCCAAGAAGACTCTTAAATGATAGTCTCACCAGATGGGGCCAAAAGGCATATCATAAGCCTTGGTTTAAAAAGAGAAACCATTTCAAGTTTCAAAGTAAAGAGAACTCTGTTTTGACATAAAGAAAAAGAAAATTATGCAGAAGCAGACTTGTTGAAATCTTATTTTATGAAAATGACAGTTATGGTTACTGTTCTTATATTAATAAAATACTTTGTTTAAACAGTTGACAATATTACCTAAGGGAAATAGTGTCTTACCAAATCTTTCCTTGCTTTTTAAAGTATCCTATTTCGGTCTGATTACAAAATTCAATGGACCTTCCCTCTCCATCAATATAGCAGATGTGCAGAAAATCCATCCCAGTACAGAAAACCTAACATTGCTGGTTGACAAGTTGTAAATATTTTTAAGCTTAACTAAGCTATCTGTCCAGAAAGGACAAACTGAGACTATAAACAATAAGAAAGTAGGAAATAATGGGAAATTAAGCACTGAATTGGCAATGCTCTGAAGTCATCTGGTGGGTTAGAACACAGCTTCTTAGGCAACGTGTGCAGAGGATGTAGGACAAAACTGAGGTTACAGACAGGAAATGACAACACAGTAGAAAACTGGAATATAAGAGATTTTCACACAAGGTCCCTTATTTAGATCTTAGCTCACAATGGAGCATGGGGAGCAACAATTGTCTCCTGAGAATTCCTAACCATAATCCGTACATCCACAGTAAGAAACAATTGCAAAGATTTTCCAGAATTTCAATCAGTCACCCATCTTCTGGTGACTGTTAGCCTAATAATTCTCAAGAAAGATAAATAAGTTAAAAAGAAAATCCACTCACAAATGAATTTGTTCAAATGAGCGAACCAAAGACAAATAGATCTTAAAAGCATCCACAAAATAATTCATATCACTTTCAATGGAATTGCAATTAGATTGATTGCCAACTTTGCTAACTTTTTAAAAACAATTAAAGTTAGAAGAAAATAGATTATCTTCAAAGTGCTAGAAATGGTTGAAAGAAAAATAATTGTTGAGTTAGAATTGTACATTCAGCAAAACTATTTCTAGGATCAGAGGGTTGTTGTGGGGAGTTGAGATTAAAGATTTTATTAACAACATACTCTCACTAAAAGAATTTCTAAATGTATTACAGAAAAAAGGGTAATATTTCCAGAAGGAAGATCTGAGAGTCAAGAAATAAAGGGAGCAGATATGGCTCAAGCAGTTGAGCGCCTCTTCCCACATAGGAGGTGCTGGGTTCAGCACTCCGCGCTTCCTAAAAACAAAACAAACAAACAAAAAACAAGCAAACAAATGAAAAAAAACAACTTAGGGGAGCTGATGTGGCTCAGCAGTTGAGCGCCAGCTTCCCATACAGGAGTTCCTCGGATCAATCCCCTGCCCTGATACCTCAAAAAATAAAAAATTAAAGTTAAAAAAAAAGTTATAATAGTGAGCAGGGAAAATAATAAACATGTAACATGATTAAGCTAAATAAAAAAAGGAATAGATTGATAAACTCTATTTTTAATTTAAGAACTTCCTTTCCTCAAAGATACCATAAAGAGACAAGCTACAAACCAACTGATGATATTTGCAACGCATAATTAAAAACAGATGAGCATCTTTGTAAATAAATCTTTGCTCACATGTCTTATATTTTCCTTTGACACATTCCCAGGAACCTTATGTTCCAGAGAATGAGTTATTTTATGGTTACTGCTACCACTTGCCAGATCATTTTATAAGAAGTTTTAAACAAGTATAACCTTATTAGTTTTATGTAAAGAATGTACAACATGCCTGCTATTATTTTTTATAGATTATACTACATATTTTTTGTGAGACGTGAATCTCAAATTATATTCCTTTCTTAGGTGATTTTAAACATTTTATATTTATATTTGTTCATTATTATTACCACCATCACCCTGATTTTTTGAACCATCATTTCATGACCTTTTCCCTTGGTTGAGACATTAGTGTTTTTTCTGATGCATTTGAAGAAATTCCTTATATATTAAGATTATTCATCTGAGGTAAATTATGAGTTTTGAAATTGAATTAGTATTAATTAAAATGATAAGAAAGCATAGATCACAATGGAATTTAAAAAGAAATCACTAGAGAGAATAATATTCAAGTGCTGGGCTATTATTGCCCTTTCCAAAATAAGACTATTTGCATTATGGTGGCCATTGTAAGATAATGAAAGAACACAGTTGGTGAACTAACCAGATAGGCTAAGCACTTATTTAAAATTGAAGTACGGATGCTCTGTTTCTTCTTTCCATGATTAGAACCCGTTTCCTTCTGTTTACTAACATTCAAAGAGAAGGAGCAAAGACTCTCTGATAGTCATTAATTCATTCAAATATTTTTATTGCATATCAATCACACATCAAGCACTGTTCTAGAAATTTGGGGTTCAAAAGAATAATAAAACAAGGATTTCTTTTGTCATGCAACTTCTACTAGGGCATGGCAATATGTGATATGGTGAAAAATAAAGCTGAGAAGGATGGTGGGAGTGGGGTGGTAAGGTAGAGAGTGGGGAGACATTAACTGTTCACTTAATAAGGTTTTCCTCTTGTAATCTCTCATGATACTTGTTTTATCATGACCGCTTTTTGGGAGTTGAATCATGTCCCCCACAAAAGGCATGTTCAAATCTTAATGTCTGGTCCTGTGGATATGAACACATTTGTAAATGAGTCCTAGGAAGATTATTATTAGTTAAGGTGTGGCCAGCTGAATGATAGTGGGCTAGAGTTCAATAAGGCTAAAGTCCTTAGAAGCAAGGGATTTGGACAAGGGAGAAGAAAATCCACAGGGACCAGCCAAACCTGGAATTCAAAGGAACTTGTTAGAGGAAGGAGAAGACACTGACATGTGATGGGAAAGCCAAGGAAACCAAGGAGTGCTGGCCAGAACACTGCTAACCCCTGGAGGAAACATGCCTTCTAGCCTTGGAAGTCATGAGCCAAAAAATTCCTCTTGTTAAGCCAACCCATTTCATGGTATTTATCATAGCAGCCAAGAAACTAGGACATCATGGTATCAGATCTACTTAATCTTCAGGAAAACAGAAACCTCTTAAGGAATTTCCAACAGAAAGGGGCAGTAACAGATGTTTTGAGAGGCTTTGGGAGAGGAGTGTGGGAAAACCTGCTCTAGGCTGCAGAAATCAGAGGAAACTGACACTGTTAACATCAGCTCTCTGCAGCATGCAAGTGAGTGCCTCTTATCTTACAAGCCTCTTGACCCCTGTCTATGTCTCCTGATGCCAGAGGAGGATAGTGCTTCTCCTTCTCTCTGCCATCTAAATCTCCAATGATTTCAGCATCCAACTTAAACTCTGGTGGGAACTGAAGTTTCCATGCTTGTCCCTTCATACTGCAAAAGAGAATGCAGACAGGGGCAGGAATGATACTGAGTTGATAACAGACAATCTAGTACAACAATAATATTTTATTTATTTATTATTGGAAATATTGCAGATATTTGTTTTTGCTCAGTTAGGCCATGCTATTATAGGATATTGAATTTGCTCTTCTACATTGTAGATAAACATAGCACTTGAATTAATTAACTCATCACTTTATAATTATACTGTGAAGGTAAGCTTGATAGGGTCTAGTAGCCTTTTCCCGTTTGTCTTCCTTGAAATAGCAGGTGTCTCTAATAGATTTTTATCCAAAAAGCACTGAAAACTTTTACAAAAACATTCACTAGAAATATCTATCCTCATACGCTATTTAACTTTTGACTCCATATACTATGTTTTTCAATGTTTGAAAGGTTTTTAATGTTTAGATCCCAGATCATTTACTTATCTTTATCCTTCAAGTGATTGTTTACTTAATTATTTCATTAACCTGAAAATACTTTGGTATATGATGTGTAGTGTACATCAAACTTAATTTGTTGAATCAAGAAAAAAAGCATTAATTTAAAGGTAAACATTTAGCACAATGTTTGTTGGACTAGTTAAAATAAGTTCAAGCTGGTTATGAATCATCAAAATCACTTAAGAATTTGTCTATGAATTAGTTGAAGATGATTGAAATAGATGTTGTTGAAAGAGTGATTTGTATGTTTAATCCTATATGCATTGTTCCTAAAAGATAAGTGGACAAGCTTCAACTGAAAATACATGATTTATGTACAAAGTTTTTATTAAAACAATTCAAGGATCAATTTTTACTTAAAGGTAAAGGATATATTTAATAGTCCATTTAAGCAAACATGTCAATTCTTGTTATTTGCTGTAGATATGCTATATAAATTCACCACAAAGACTGAATTAGCAAATATTGAATCATTTTAAACCTAACCTCAAGTTAGGTTTCTGCAAGCCTCTGATGACAACATTTTCGTCAACAAATCAACACATAACCTTGTTTTCTATGTGTTTTTGTTTAAAAGCAGAGGAGGAAGATGAGTTCTACCAAACGGCTTATGAGGGTTTCACAGAGGAATCGGGAGATGATGAGTATCAAGGAGACCAATCAGCCACAGAAGGTAAACTGGACTGACTTTGACATCGACAAAGGGGATGAACCATCCAGTGATGGAGAAGCAGCAAAGCTGAGAAGAAGCACTGAATATTCACCAAAGCCTATCAGGAATCTTTCAAGCACTTGAGGGCTCAAAGTTCAGCACCCCGGCTGGTAGCAATCAGGAAGTCCTGAGACAAAAGGTACTGCTGCTGCTGGAATGACCAGATGATGACTCTGACAGTCAGAATTCCATGCATCAGTTTACAGGTACATGACAATCATTCCCTCGGGTACGGAAGAGGCTGGGCCAGCCACGGCAGCCAAAGGGGCCCCACTGCGAGTGGCCGCTGTCCCAGAAGGAGCTGCTCAGGGAGGCCAAGATCACAAAGGAGTTCAACCTATGTTCTCTGGAGACATGTGCTGCTCGAGGCTGACAAAAAGAAGTAGGTTCACAAGAAGTGGAAGTGCCCTGGGCTCACAATCACCTATCAATCCGTGTCTTGTTGGGGGAACCAGGCCATAGGAAGAGAATGTCGATGTAGTAGGACTTGATCCAGCTCTCACAGCATCTACCTTGACTCTTCGTGCTAAGACTGGACCAGTCATTCTCCCTGCTCACTGCTCATGTACCTTCATCACTTTTAGGGATGTTTCAGCATTTAAGAAATGGTTCTCCCAAGGGTGATCCCCAAAGTTCCCTGTTTGGGAAATCTGCCTAGTAACCCCTCACCAAGCCTTATACTGGAGTCCTGTTATAGACATACCATGCAACAATGTTCAAGCCTTCAAGATCAAGTGAGGTCTACAAGAAGTATATCACTGCCCAGGAACTGTTGCCCACTGCCTCAGTCCCCGGTCCTGACCCCTGGTCCCTACCCCTGCACCAGAAAATTGTCATCAATGAAGAAATATCTAGTCCATAGGAGTCTCTTTCTTGCTGTGACTTGGGGCTCTTGATGTCTTATTCTCCAAGTGTCTTTCCTCTGCTACCTCTGATCTTTGCAAATGCTTTTCTATATTTCTTTTCCCATTTTCCCTCTGGTTCCTGCTGGTTTTATGTTTTTCAATCTAATAAAATAGAAAGATCCAAGTAAATATATAGTTGATTCATTAACATTCAGCTCCCAGCCACCAGCACTGTAACTCATGCTTGAACAAAGCTTATCTAATGCATATACTTTCGCCATAAGGCACATAACAGCCTTCGTGTGCTTAGAAAGATTAGAAAGCTCTTTGGCATTACACTTGGGGGCCATTTTAAATTGCGATATCATCATCAAAAATCACACAAATGCAAAAAATGTGGCACTAAATATACCACAAAAAAGATACTTGTTTAGAGTTTTAGAGTGAAACAGAAGGCAGAGCATCACCTTGTTTGACCTCAGCTGAGAATGTTCTCATTAGGTGACTAATTTTACGCTGTTCCTTACAGGTCCGCAAATGACTGCGAAAACACCATGAGTATTGATTTTGGGTTTCCTAATACATTTTATCTTGCAAGCAAATTCACAAATACAGGATCTATGAATAATGAGGATCGACTGCATAGAGAAAGAGATCCCTTATATTACATAGAAAACTATTTCTGCATAAAGTTTACAGAATCACTTAAATCCTGTCATCCTAGTCATCTGACTATTGCAGGGCAGAGAAAACTTCACAGAAAAATATGAAGTATATTTATATATTTGTAGGGAAATGAGTTAAGGAGTATATAGAGGTCAAGTTAAAATATATTTTAGCATAAATGCCATCTTTGCGCTTTATTATAATACCAGTTGGAATTTTTCCTTGCAAACATTCTTTGTTTTCTATATGTGAAGAAAAAATTCCGGTATTCAAAATTTTATGCTTCTGATCTACTTGTGGATATAATGGCAATGTCTAGAATAGATATTTGAAAAAAAAAGGTATAAAATCAAGATAATAAATGTTTTCTTCCCCATAATTATAGTGACTGTCTTCAGATATCTGCAAACCTTGTGCTATCTGCCAAGAATTTAGCCTCCAATCAAGGTAACTTCACTTTGAGAACCCAAAAAGTAGGGGACAGTGGGATTTGAAACACTGGGGAAAATAAGGCCAAGTGAGAAGTTCAGAGGTTTGGAAAATGAGAGTTGCAGAGCCAGAAGTTTGGAAATTAGAGAGATGATATTAGAAAGACCAGGTCTGAGATGAATAATGTGGAGAGGGGGAATGGAGGCTGAGAGGAAGACAATTGGCTCTACTGAAATTCCCTTTTTGTGCTGTAGGTTTCCAGCATTAAGAGTGGTGTGAACATTAATTCAAACAATTATCTTCTATATTTACTCATCCATTTTACACATTTAAGCATTCATTCTATCTTTGCATGAGATGAACTGTAGCCATGCTTCAATTCATTGATTCTTTTTTAAAATATATTATTTATTTATTTATTTTTAAAAGGTATTTAGATTATATAAATGTTACATAAAAATATAGAGGATTCCCATATGCCCCGCTTCCCACAACTTCCACATTTTCCCACACCAACAACATCCTTCATCAGTGTGGTACATTCACTAAGATTGACAAAAACATTTCAGAGCATTACCACCAAGCATGGATTATAGTTTACATTGTAGTGTATACTCTCTCCTGTACAATCCTGCAGGTCATAACAAGACATGCAATGGCCCATATCTGTCATTATAATGTCATTCAGGAAAACTCCCAAGTCCCCAAAATGCCCCCATATTTCACCTGTATTTCCCTCTCCTTGCCCTCAGAACCTCCAGTGGCCACTGCCTCCACATGAATGATATAGTTTCTTCCATTGCTAGAATCACAACAAGTCTACAGTAGAATACTAGCAAGTGTACTCTAGTCCATAGTTCATTCCCTTCAATCCTGAGGATTCTGGGATGGTGTTGGCAAACTCTACCTCTAATTGAGAGGAGGTTCCAATCCCATGGGGCAGATGGATGGGACTCTCTTGCTTGCAGTTGCAGACTCTCTTGGTTCCTTGGGATGATTGTTGTCCATCATCATCTCCTTGTTAGTTGTCGTGGGTGGGTCCAATAAACTGGAGAGTAGGTATTGCAACCATTGATTCATTCTTTGTTTCACTTAATCAAGTAATATTTTACGATTTGCCTATAGACTAACTACTAGGGATATAAAAAACAAAAACAAACAAACAACAGCAACCAAAAAAAAAAAAAAAATGTGATTTAGTCATTGCCCTCCTGAGTTGGAAAAGAGAAACTAACAAAAATAAATCCAAGGCAGTGATAAAAATTATATAATAGAAATGTTTAGAGAGTGCTTTGGAATCCCATGAAGGATCAGGAATAATATTGAAGAGTTAATGATGTTTGAATTGAGAATCTAATTTTTCAAGTGGGAGCATAAATTGTAATCCAAATTTTACAGAGTAGGAAATTGAAGGTCAGAGAGGTTAAGTAACTTAGTGAAGTTGTAGAATGCCCAGGAGAGTGCCTGGTCCAGAGTAGGGACTCCTAATATTAATATTTGCTGAAAGGATGGAAAGAGGAGGAGTGATTTGGTATAGAAATGGAGATGAGGGTATTACTGTATTTTCTGAAGTTTTATAAGTTTTATATTTTTAAATTTCAGAAAATCAGGTGCTTACTGTTTGGTTCAAATTCCTTTTGAAGACTTTTGAAAGGTTTTAAAACCAAAAAAAGTAAAATTCTCATTTTAATAATAAACTGTCAAAGAATACCAAAAATGGGGAAAACTCCCCAAAACAGAAATTACTTAAATAATTAAGTTAGATGATCAGAACAAAGAGAATAAGAGAATAAGCAAGGGAAAAGCTTAAACTGACAAATATATTCATAAACTTTACTTATAGTGTGGTATCTTTAATATTTCAGCAAAAACTATTAAGAATTCCTAAATATTTTATATCTGCTTTCCTCAGAAGTTTGTAATCTAAGTTAGAGATCAAAGATTCAAAAACAACTGAGATTTCTAAATTATTTGTATTCCTTTTACAGAACAATATTTTTAACCTACAGGCTGTCAAAAGTAAATAGCCAATATCCAGGTACTTTTAAAGAGTTATCTAGTGAAATTAAATATTTTAATCACAGTGAAGCAAAGAGAGTACATTTGTATTCTAAGCTAACTGTTTAAATTCTATAAATAGTGTATATTTTTGGTGGGAATTTAATATGGGCAAATTAAGGTAACTTGAAATCTGATATGTGAAAGAACAATTATTGCTTGATAGAAAAAATGTGGCAATAGTAGTAAAGTTGCTTATACTTTAATTTTCCCTCCTCCATGCAATATCAGTGCCTTTTGTCTCAGGACTTCTGATTATTACCAGCCAGGTGCTGACCTTTGAGCCCTCAAGCTAGAAACTGTTCACTTTAATGTTTATCATAAGAAGTAACTTTTGCTTACTAAGTTTGTGATAATTAACAGACTGATTATTAACTCTTCTATCTAGTTTTAATAAATTCAACCAGCATTAAAGGTCTGTACAGAGACATTTAAAATTAGAAAAATATTTAACAATAATTTTCCTTGTTAAACAGGTAGTTTTATAAGAAAATGAATGTGACTGCTATGAATACTAAAACAGTACGGGATCTCAATTTCCATGACGGTTTGGAAGCATGATTCGGGAACGGTTAAGGATTGATGGAGCATTCTTTCCAGGTATAGGTAATTCTTTATCCACTGGACATCCTTTGAATAGCACACGATAATATTTTGTATACCTTCTCTTAATACTTATCTTTCAGAGAGGAAAGAGCAGTTCAGAAGAGCAGTGATTAATAAGAACATTAAATTATTCATGAAAAAGCATGTTTTACATTCAATTTTGCTTTTTCTATAAGAATACAATACTTCAGTAAAAGGACAGTAACTATTAACTTGAATTAGCAAAACATTAATTAAAATAGGCTGCATAATTTAAACTTTATTTTCAGTCTTTCAGTCTAAACTTTATTTTCAAATCTTGCTTAAATTAACCTTGGTTTGATTCCATAACTAGGTAGAATGAACCTTTCTAAGTCATTATGTCTTCTTATAGTTGTACTCTCTTAAGGATTTAATAATCATACAAAGCCTTGAAACTCATCTTCACTTATATTTTAACTATGTAAGGAGAAGAAGAATACTTCCTGTTAATTTCGGAAAAGGCTTTAGCTCATCGTTTTGGGTGTTCTCTAGCTAATTTCAGGTTTCCCTTCCTAGAGCCAGAAATTTGTAGTGAAAAATAAAAGATATCTATATGAATATCTATGACAATTGTAGAAGATAAGCACTGAGCTTATTATTTTAGTGGTGATAAGGCTACTACTTTAATTCCTTTTTTAGTGCATAGGACACGAATCCATAATAAAAGGCAGAGTTTACTCATCTTAATCTATAAAGGAAAAGTCACAATTACCTGAATGCTTAGGCAATAGAGATAGTAAAACTGAGTAACTCTGAATCCCAACATTCATCCTAGTCAACTAAATTTAAACAGATGGGCATTATTAGCCTCAAGATAATTAAAGTTTAAAACAGCCTCTTTTTTCAGATATTAAAAAGAGAAAAAGCTAAATGTCAGTAGAACTCTTCTTAAGCGACCATTATTCAACTTCACTCATATCCCATGCCACCTAAAGATACGTGCTATAGAATCTTAAATCTATAGACTGTATTCTTTCACCCATCTACCGAGAAAAGATGCAGTTGTCAAGAATTGGACGTTTATTATGTAAAGTTGAGTTTGCAGGAAGTTTGGGTGAAGACCTTAAAGTTTATTTTGTCCTAAACATATTAATGATTATGTCATTTGCAACATTTATGGTCTTATAAAGTCATCCTTTCATTTTGTGTTGTACACAGAAAATGGAAAGAAAGCCTGTTCTTTACCTTTTACATTTTCTGTGAGAATACTTTTCTTCCTGTGAGAGTATCATTATTTTAAAGAAATTAATTAGCTTCAAGTAAACAAGGGAGGTGGAATTAACAAAATTAGTTAAATGACCAGATATTTTACTCAAACATAAATATATTATTCATTGCAATATATTTATTATTCAAATATAAGTATTTGAAGTGAAGAATGGCAATTTAACATGGGTAATAACATTTTAAAGTGGCTTGGATTATTTTTCAATAAGTTTAGGATTATGTCAAATCTTGGGCCTGAACTTTATTTCTCAGGATATTTTGACTTTTGTATTATCCAAATAAAATAATTTCCTTATATATGTCTTTTAGGTAGAAAATTCTTGCTTTAAAAACTATAAACTAATACTTAACCAAACTAAATCAGAGGGATCTTGACAAAAACATTTGTCTATATTGAATTTTGGTTCATTATCATACTCTACTGTTATTGGTATATTAATTCATACATTGATATAGACATATATTTGTAAAGTTTTGTCACATTTGATGATCTTTAGACAGTATAAACAAATCTATTAATGGATACTATGTTCATTATGGACAAATGAATATTTCTTTTACAAACCACACATTATAAAAATCTTTTTGGATTCACAGCTCTCTCTTTCTGCATGTACATGTGTATGTATACATACATATATAAAATAAAAAAATATTTAAATTTCCATAATATATATACTTCCATAATATATAATATATATTATATATGTTTGTGCACCTACAAACATATATATATTCAGCAATTATCATAATGTTGCATACACTTTAAAGCAAACAATTGACATGGTCGTCTATTTAACTAGCCCCTTCTTCAAGTAAGTATTAAAATTCTCCAAATCTTTGTTAAAATGGTCTTTATTCACTAATTTTTTTAACTCTATCTCTGCAATTCTATTTGAAGTCATCTTTTTCTCTGGTTATAATAATTTTCAATAATTTTCATAATAGTACTTGTTTAACAACATAATTCTTCTATGTATTACCAGACAATCAGAGCAAGGGTTTATTTCTTTCACATTGTTTTCTTTAGGACATGAACTGTCATAGTCAGAAAGTTGATATTGGAGTTAGAGTTGTGGTAAATTGGTCATTTTTTAAAAGTAAATTTTTGAAACTTCCACTTCAACTTTTAGGTAATTATATCAACTCGCTTAAATAGTGAACATATCTTAAGTGTCAATAAGTGTATTAGTAAGGGTTATATACAGCAACAGAACTGATGGGAGATATATGTAAATATTATAGATTTTTAATAAAAATTGTATCATGTGACCATGGGAATGGGCAAGTCCAAATTCTGTAGGACAGGCCACGAACTGGGAACAGATGCAGGTTTTTGATGACTTCCTCAGGAGAAGCTGACTGGCTGAAGTACAGATGGACATATTCTCTTCTGACTTCTGAAATCATCACTTCTCGTTTTATAGCTCTTAACTGATTGGATGAGACTTCTCTCAATGCTAAAGGCAATCCCCTCAATTGATTGTAGATGTAATTAACTGTAGATGCAATCAACTTAATGATGATTTAAATACAGGAAATATCCTCACAGTAACAATCAGGCCAGTGTTTGCTGACCAAACAACTGGACATCACCACCTGGCCAAGTTGACACATGAACTTAAACATCCCAGTCCACCCTTGTCAATTTGACAGCCAAACATATGACCTTAAACCGTACTTAATCTCTCTAAAAAAAAAAGTCACATTTTTTTGCCTAGCAATTTTCAACTGTACTGCATACATCCAGAATCCCACTAACTATCTCCAGCATAGTGTGCAAGTCGTTGGATAATTATTCATTCTTAAACTTGCTATCCTGTAACTTAAATACTATTATATGAAACTAATACAACTTATGTCATATGATAAGAAAGTAAGATAGGGAAGAAAAAGGATATTTGCTTTATGTATATATGTAAACATACTCATAACAAAACAAGGAAAGCATATTCATAGGCATTACAAGTCCTTGTGTCTGTAATTTGTCATGGGTTTGTAGCTCATACTTATAATGGGTTCTTCCACTACCCATCCATATTCCTTTTACTCTCAGCAAGCACCTCAATTGGCCATGGTTCTTTGCCTAACCTGCATTTCTGAGGTTTCTTGTCCATCATTAGCCCTGCCTGGATTGGGCTGTTGCAGTTTTTCATTGAATTTAATCACAGGGCATGGTAGTACTAAGAGACACCCTAAGGGATCTCCTATATTCCAGGCAAACTCTTCTTTACCTCCATTGTGTAGGTGCAGGCCCATTTCCCCTAGATAGTCAGTATCAATCACCCTAGCCAGTATAGCAATTCCCTTATTTGCCTGTTGATTCAGAGACATGAGAAGCCCACAGTGGCCAGGTGGCAGTCTTAACTTCTAGTTCAATGGAATCATTGTTGTTTCTCCTGATGGAAGCCCTCCTTTTGGAACTAAGACCTGTAGACCAGCAGAACTTAAGGTTGCAGGGACAGGAAGCAACAGTTTTTTTAGTGGATCACTAAGGGTATTAGTGAGTGGTGCTATTTCCTTTTCCAAATCTTGATTTCATGACCTGTGAAACCTGGCTATGGGAGAAGCAGTACCATAGAGTGGACACTGATTTAGAGCATACACAGCCTTCTGGAGAACATTGGCTGAGACCTGCAAGGTATTGCCACCTAGTTGGCACCATGATTGAGTCTTCAAAAGGCCGTTCCACCATTCAATCAAACCAGCTGCTTTAGAATGATGGGGACATGGTAAGACTAGTAAATTTCATTTGATGGGAAGTGGGTTCATTGATCAGAAGCAATGCTGTGTGGACGACTATGATGGTTGATAAGGGATTCTGTTAGTCTACAGATGATGATTTTTGCAGGAGCATTACATGCAGGGAAGGCAAACCCATATGCAGAACATGTGTCTATTCCAATTAGAAAAAACAAATAAACACTGCTTCTTTCATGATGGAAGTGGTCTAATGTAACCAACTTGCCACCAGGAAGCAGGCAGGCCAATCACCTTGGGAAGTGGTGCCATTTTGAGGGCTGAGTATTGGTCCCTGTTGCTGGCATATTGGGCATTCAGCAGTGGCTGTAGCCAAGTTGTCCTTGGTGAGTGAAGTCCATGTTCCTGTGCCCATGTAAAACCTCCATCCCTACCACCATGATCACTTTGTTCATGAGCCCAGTGGGCAATGACAGAAGTGGCTGGGGAAAGATGGTGACTGATATCCACAGAATGGGTCATCTTATCCACTTGATTATTAAAATCTTCTTCTGCTGATGTCTCCTTCTGGTGAGTATTAATATTGGACACATATATCTTGCCCACACAGAAAATTCTATCCACTTATCTCTTCCCCAGACCTCTCTGTCTCTATTTTCCAATCATGTTCCTTCTAAATCCCTGACCATGCAGCCAAACCATTGGTGCCAGGCCATGAATCAGTGTATAAACACACCTTCAGCCATTTCTCTTTCTAAGCAGAATGAACAGCCAGGTGCAGTCCTCGAAATTCTGCCCACTGGGAGGATTTCCCTTCACCACTGTCCTTCAGAAATGTCCCAGAAAGAGGCTGCAGTGCTGCAGCTGTCTACTTTTGGGTAGTACCTGTGTATTGTGCAGAACCATCTGAAAACAGGTCTGACTTTTCTCTTCCTCAGTCTACTGATTGTTACATGAATTTAACCATCACAATGAGGCAAATTTGTGATTAAATTTGGTGAAAAAGTCAAAATCGGTTTTCATTCAATAACTTTTGTCTATATGAAAGCATTTCTACTTATGTTCTATAAATTTTGTTGGTCTAGTCAGTTTTCATAATCTTTCTTACTTTTACCTGAGTCCAGACAAAGTAGTTTCCATTGGAGCAAAAAAATCTTCCATAATGGTATATGATAATCCAAGATCATAGAGTCTGTGAAGCTCTTTACTGGAAATAATACAAATTGATGCTGGCTCTCCCATCTATACAAATAACTGAGAGATCACCCTCTGTCAGGGATGCTGAGCCACGCTGGGAAAGAGTTTAGGAAAGTTAATTTCTAGCACTATACCATTCATTTATAAGATTCTTTATCTTATATGTGTATTAGCCAAGGTTCACCAAACCAAACCAAACCAAACAAAACAAAAAACAAAATAAAATGCCAACAGGATTTTTATAAATATTAAGAGATTTATTATAGGAATTGGCTCTGGTGACTGTGGGAATTGGTAACCCTGAATTCCCCATAATAAGCTGGCTGGTTGAGGTTGAGAAGGAAATTCTTCTCACTGCTGAAATCTTCAGTTTTCTCTTTAAGGCCTCCAACTGATTGGATGAGGAGATTCCTCTCATTGCTGAAGTCATTCTCCTTTGTTGATGTAAACTAGCTGTAGAAGCAGTTAGCTGACATGGTTTAAATTCATGTAATACTCTCATAGTAACATGAGGCTTGTGGTTACTTAACCAAACAACTGAACATCATAATCCGCCAAGCTGACACATGAAATTAACCATCACGCTGTGTTTTTTTCAAAGCCCAGGTAACATTTTTGTCTACCTCAGAATTTCAATAACACCTCAGAATTTCAGCAGAACATTTGTTTATTTATTATTTAAAAATAATGTAATGTGAATTTATTGGAGAAAAAGATCAATATAGGGAAAAATAAAGATGCAAATTCAAATCTCATGTAATATTTACCATAAAGAACAAACCCCATGTAATATTTTGGTAGATACATCTTTATTATTTTATTTATGCATATACCTAAAAGCATTCAAATAATACAGAAGGTTTAGGCATATATTTTCTTTTAACAAAATGGGTCATATTCCATATTCTTCTATTAGTTACTCTAAATATTTCTCAACTTTCACAAGTATTTACTTAGAATAAGTTACTTAGAATAAATTCCCAGAAATATAATTACTAGGTCAGAGTTTGCTTTTGTTTTTAAGCCAAGTTTTTTTTGTGTGTGTGTTTTTTTTTTTAACAACTGACACATTTATGAAAAAACTACCTCTTTTAGCATTAATGGCACTCCTACCTTTGGGGAATTGAAGCACAATTATCAGGTATAATAATGCTATTACATATTGTTTTTATAAATATTAAGAGATTTATTATAGGAATAGGCTCATGCTATTAAATATAATTAATTACTTAGACTACTTTCTGGACTAAAGACAAGTTAATCAATTCCGTGGACAAGAGTTGTTAAGAACTAGGCTGTGTGTGGTTCAGCACGTGCCCTCAAGAACATAAAGAAAGGGAGCAAGTTCCAGCTAGAGGAGTGTTCAGTGATCTTGGAACAAAACATACTCCTGTGCAATGATTTTGAAGCACTTATACAAAAGGATGTATGACAAGTGATTAACTAAACAGAAAATAAAGCAGGTTTATAAAACATTCTAGATATATCAACTCTCTTAACATGAAACTTGTCATTTCAATTTCAAGCCTACTTTTCAAAAAATTTGTAGTTAATCATAATTGTGCCTGTCCTAACATGTACAAATAAAAAGAACAGGAGAAAAAAAAAAAAAAGCAAGCCTATGTTTACATTATACCAGTTTCCTTTTGGCAGCAGGAATAATTAAATTTTAAATGGCTGAAAATTCTATATCTTTTGTATTATTCCTATACCCGCCTGTATTTAGAAAATGCAAAAACTGCTACAGAAAAATACTAGTTAAGGATCCAAGAATATCCATCTAATTTCTACTATATTAATGCCAAAAATACTACATTGTGCACATATATTGAAAGTAATGTTTTATTGGGCTTTGTAATACACAAGATTTGTGTACATTTATAAGCAAGTGAGATCTTTTTTCTGATAATATTTCTAATTACATTTTTGGAACTATATGGAATAATACATTTTAATAGTACAATCTCCAAGCCTCAGCCTAGTGAATAAATGTCCATACTCAAATATATTTTGGTATTGATGGGAAATATCATGGGAAATTATTTTGTAAACTGAACTCAATCATCTTAGTCATGTACAACTTGTAGTTTCTTTTAAAAGGTTGGTAAGGGTTAGACTTTTTCCCCACTCATGTTTGCAGCTGATGTGTGTGTTTTTAAAATGTAACTTAAAGAACATACAATTTTAAAAAACCCAAATATTATAATATGACAGAAAACCTAATAATTGTATCTACATTAAAGTGACAAACATGATATTACTGCTTGTCAAATAAAAAATTAAAAAAAATGAAATCAATCTTACACAAATTCTGTCACACAAATATTAACTTATTAAACAAACATCTCTTAGCAAGCAAGCACAAAGCAGTTTTTATAAGCTGTTATATATGCTTGAGGAAGTTCCAGATTTCTTTCCTCTTAGGAGTTAAAATCAGAGCTTACAGGAAAGGTTCACTAGAGGCAGAAGTAAAAATATTCTAAAGGTAAGATTCTGTTACCTGCATCATCAGTATCAGGCAACCAGAGTCCTCCCTCTCAATACTTGGAACATAGAACCATTTAGGGATCTAGCTTCAAGCGTCACCTCAGTCTCCGGTTTGCTTGGGCAAAGCTGGAGGGTGTCTCTATAACATTTTAGCCAGTTCACATACTTTGAATACTATGGATTTTGCCAATGAGAGCCCATTTCTCACATTCATTATCAATACTAAGAAGTAAGGAAATCATAAGTACCGGTTTATCTAGGAGATATCCCTTTACCTGGGACAGTTCGAGTTTATCAGTCTGTCACCTCTGTATTAGCATTTGTAGAGATTTCTCTTTTATAAAATGAAGTATTATTTTTAATAGTTACTTTTAAAATAATTGAGGATGGGTTTATTAGTCCTCTACTTGATGATTAAAGCTTCTGCTATGCTGTTTTATAGTTTTGTAGATCCTATTATAGTAAACAGACTTCATTTCAAGATGTGGATAAATCTGAAAGACAACCAGATGGTAACCCATCTACCCTTTAAGATGCAACATAATCAACATCTTATGAAGGGAACTATGAAGAGCATTGACTGGTACAAAGGTGGGACCACCATAAATTGCCACGTCAAAGGAGATTTCAGGCAATTTTTATAACAAATTAAATATAATAATACCATATTGAAAAGGTAGTTTCTTAAAAAATTCCCAGGAGAATGATTTTAGAGATAGACACAGAAAATAAACTGACTAAAGTTGCTAAATATATACCAATTATATTTATATTACTTTGCTATTTTTAAATAGACTTTTAATTTTAAAATAGCTTTAACTTCATGGAAAAATTGCAAAGACAGTTCAAAGCATTCCCATATACCCCATACCTAGTTTCTCCTATGATTAGCATCTTTTTTAATTAAATAAGTTGTCTATTTACAGAAAAATCATGCAGAAAATAGAGTTCCCATATGCTCCCCTTATTATTAACACCTTGTGTTGGTGATACATTTGTAACAACTGATGAAAGAATATTATTATAATTGTATAATTTACCATGAATTTCTTATAGCAGCATGCTAAATTTGCTACAAGTAATGAACCAATATTGGTACATTATTATCTACTAAAGCCCATGCCCATAGTTTATTCATATTTACTTACTTTTTACCTGATGTCCCATTTCTTTTCAGGATGCCAGCCATGATACTACCTTTCCATATTGTAATCTTTGTTCTCTAGTTTGTCTTGTAATGTCTTTATCTCATCTCAGAATTAGAGCAGTGCTGACCTCATAAAATGAATTAGAAAGTATTCCTCCTCATTCTATTTTTTTAAGAGATTATGGAGAATTGGTGTCATTTTCTCCTCAAATGATTGGTGGAATTCACCAGTGAAAACATCTGGGCCTGTACTTCCTTTTATGGAAGATTGCTATTTATTCATTAAATTTCTCTAATAAACAAATACCTATTCAGATGATCCATTTACTTATGTCTTTGGTACTTTGAGTTTTTGAAGGAATTCGTCCATTTCATCTAAATGATAGATTTGTGGGCATAGAGTTGCTCATCCTATTCCTTTATAATCTTCAAGGTCCATGGGATCAGTGGTGATGATCCCAATATCGTATATAAGTATTTAATATCTTCTATATCTTTTTCTTGGAATGCCTGGCTACAGGTTAATCAATTTTATTGATCTTTACAAAGAACTAGCTTTTGGTTTCATTGACTTTATTATTTTTCTATTACTTTCATTTCTTTTTTTCCTGTTTGCTTTAGGCTTAAATTGTTCTTTCCCTAGTTTACTAAAGTGAGAGTTTAGAGTATTGATATTAGATCTTTCATCTTTTCTAATATATTAATTTAATACTATAAATTTCCCTTCAAGTACTGCTTTCATGCATCACACAAATTTTGATAAATTGAATTTTCATTTTCACTTAGTTTGAAATATTTAAAATTTTTCTGAAGACTTCTTTGACCCATGAAAGCGTATTGTGTAATTTCCTAATATTTTGAGATTTTCAGCTATCATTCCATTATTGATATCTAGTTTAATTTTATTGTAGTCTGAGAACATACTTTCTGCTATGTCTATTTTTTAAACTTTGGTAACACGGGTTTTGAAGCCCAGAATGTGTTCTATCTTGGTGAATGTTCCATATGAGCTTGAGAAGATTATGTATTCTGTTTTTGCTGAATGGAGTATCCTATAAATGTCAAATTGATTGATAGTGCTATCAGATGAACCATATCATATGGCTTTTCTGCCTATTTATTTGATCTATCAATTACTGAAATAAAAGTATTGATGTCTCCAACTACAATAGTGAATCTCTCCATATTTTCCTGACATTTCCATCAGTTTTTGCCTCACATATTTTGGTTCTCTATTTTTTGGAACATTCATCTTCAGGATTTGCATACATTTTTGAAGAATTGCCCCTTTTATCATTATCTAATGCCCTCTTTATTCCTGATTATTTTCCTTGTTCTGAATTCTGCTCTGTTTGAAAATAATACAGTTACTCCAGTCTTCTTTTATTATGGTTAGAATGGCATATCTTTATTCTTTTAACCTATATGTGTCTTTGTATTTAAAATTGGTTCCTTGTAGACAGTATATAGTTGGGTCTTGTTTTATTATCCCCACCAACAGACTTTTTGTATTTTCATTGATGCATTTAGACCATTCACCTTTAAAGTGACTATTGATATATTTGGATTAACAATCTCTATGTTTACAACAGTTTTCTATTCATTGAATTTGTTCTTGACCTGTTCTTGGCTACCCACCCCCTTTTGTATTGTCTGGTTTTAATTAAGCATCTTATATAATTATCTTGTCTCTTATCATATCAATTATAACTCTTTAAGAAGTTTTTTAGTGATTGACCTGGAGTTTTCAATATATGTTTTTTAACTAATCCAAGTTTGCCTTCAAGTAATACTATACTGCTTTACATGTAGCGTAGGTATCTTAATAGAGTATTCACAATTCCTCCCCTCCCATCCATTTTGATACTATCATTCATTTCACTTATCCCATTGCTACAATCACCAAATGCATTGTTACTACTATTGAATTAAATAAACAATTATCATTCAGATAAATGAAATTTAAAAAAAACCAAAAATATTTAGTTTTCCTTCAGCATGATAAAAAATTTGGACCTAGGTCATTATTTTTCTCTCTGAAGAACCTTTTAACATTTCTTACAGGTCAAGTCTGCTGGTGATGAATTCTTTGAGTTTTTGTTTGCCTGAGTACATCTTTATTTCTTCTTTTACTTTTGAAGGACAATCTTGAAGTACAATATGGAATTCTAGGTTGGGATTTTTTTCTTTGAACATGGTAAATATTCATCCCACTCTTTCCTTGCTTGCGTGAGTCAGATGAGAAATCCACTGTAATTTTTGTTCTTGTTCTTTTTTCTCTTTGCCTTGATTTTTTTGAAGTTTAAATATTATATGCTTAGTTTGAGAATTTTTTTGGTGTTTGCACTGCTTGGTTCTCTGAGCTTCCTGGATCTGTGATTTGGGGTCTGTCATTAATTTTGAAAAGTTCTTGACTATTTTTAGCTCAAATATTTATCTTACTCTATTCTGCTTTCTTTTCTGTTTTTTTTTTTTAATTATTATTCTTTTTTTTATCTTAACATTTCAATTTGGAAAAATTCTATTGTTCTATCTTAGTGTTTACTGATTCCTTCCTTGGCTGGGTCAAGTCCACTGATGGTCATTTCAGAGGAATTCTTTTTTTTTTTTGCACTTGCTGTCTGCTCCCTGCGTCTGCTTGCCTTCTCTTTAGGTGGCACCAGGAACCAATCCTAGGACCTTCTGGAGTGGAGAAAGGCTGCTCAATCTCTTGTGCCACCTCAGCTCCCTGATCTGCTGTATCTGTCATTGTCTCTCTCTTGTGTCTGTTTTTGTTGCATCATCTTGCTGTGCCAGCTCTCCACATGGGTTGGCACTCCTGCCCAGTGTAGCACTCCACGTGGGCCAGCACTCCACTCGGGCCAGCTTGCTTTTCACCAGGAGGCCTCAGGAATCGAACCCTGGACCGCCCATATGGTAGATGGGAGCCCCATCACTTGAGCCACATCTGCTTCTCCAGAGGCATTCTTCGTTTCTTTTATGGTGTTTTTGATGTCTAGCATTTCTAGCATTTCCTTTTGATTCTTTGTAAAAGTTGTCACCTCTCTTGCTATTATGCATCTGTTCTTACATGCTGTGTACTTTTACCATTACATCCCTTAACATATTAATCATAGTTATTTTAAATTCCCCATATGGTGATTCCAACATCTACGACATGTCTTACAATGTCTCCTCAGACAGTGTATTTTTCTGCCTTTTGTAACCTTTTGTTGAAAGTCAGACATGTTGTAGTGGGTAAGTGGAAATAAGTAGGCATTTCATGTAAGGATTATTTTTAAGAGTTGGGCTGTTTTATGTTTCCTACAGTTGTAGGCACCAGATGCTTCAAACTCCTCTATTAATCCTCTAGGATCCTTCTTTTTTTCATCTCTTGACTTTGATCTTCCCAAAGTACACTTCCTCAGAAAGAGTCTGTCTTACAGCTCTTTTTTTAAAAAACAAATCTATTTGATTTATACATATTAATAAAACATAAATACATCCAAAGTGTACAATTAATGGTATTCAATGTAATCACATAGTTGTGCACTCATCACTTCATTCTTAGAGCACTTTCATTATCCCAATAATAATAATCAAACAAAACTCATGATCTCTCAATCTCTTTATGCTTCCTCTGCTGTACATAGCTGCTAATCTTTTTTTGTTCTCTCTAGTATATATTTTTAAAATATTTTTTATAAAAGATATTTAGATTATATAAATGTTACATAAATATATAGGGGATTCCCATATGCCCTGCTCCCCACATCTCCCGTATTTTCCCACATTAACAACATTCTTCATTAGTGTGGTACATTCGTTACAACTGATGAAAACATTTTGGAGCATTGCCACTAAACATGCATTATAGTTTACATTGTAGTTTACACTCTTTCCCACACAATTTTGTAGGTTATGTCAAGATGTACAATGGCCTGTATCTGTCATTGTAATGTCATTCAGGACAATTCCCAAGTCCCAGAAATGCCCCCATACTATACCTGTTTTTCCCTTTCCTTGCCCTCAGAAACTCCAGTGGCCATTACTTCCACATCAATGATATAATTTCTTCCATTGCTATAATCACAATAAGTCTATAGTAAAATACCACTAAGTCTATTTTAGTCCATAGTTCATTCCCTAATCCTGAGGATTCTGGGATGGTGATGCCCACTCCACCTCTAATTGAGAGGGGACTTCGATCCCATGGGGCAGATGTATGGAACTCTCTTGATTGCAGTTGTAGACTCTCTTGGTTCCTTGGGATGGTGGTTGTCTATCATTATCTCCTTGTTAGTTGTCCTTGGTGAGTCCAATGAACTGTAGAGTAGGTGTTGCAACTCCGTTGAGATTCAGGGCCCAGCTGGCACATGGACAGCCCAAAGATTTTAGTCTCTTGGAAGTACATCTATGGATCAGTGGGTGGAGACCCACATAATTAGCGGGAAGGTGTTGGACTCCCATCCTGGGGAGTCTTTCCATGTTCTCAAATAGACAGGCAGGAGCATAGACAGTGTCTAATAGGGGAAGGCAGAGCAGTATGTCAAGTCCTCAATCTTGTTGCAAGTCACTATCAGTCTTCTTATTCCAGGAGTGAAGCCTGGTGGTTGCTGTGGGTTCTGAGGGGAGAGGGAGGGAGGAATAGAATAAATGGAAAATGGGGCATTTTGGGGGTAATGGAAGTGTTCTACATGATCTTGCAATGATGGATACAGGTCATGTTAAATTTCATTAAAATTTATAAAGGTGTATGGTTCAAAATGTAAACCATTGACCATGGTTAGTAGCTATGTTTCAATATTTGTACATGGATTGTAACAAATGTACCATCCACATATAAAATGTTATTAATAGGGGAAAGGGGAAAGGGGGAGAATGTTGGGTATATGGGAATACCTTATATTCTGTATGTGACTTTTCTGTAAGCTAAAACTTCTTTGAAGACAAATTGAAGAAAGTAAGTCACTGGGAAAATAAACAGAAGAAAATGTCACTCTACATACAAGACAACAGATTTTACAGTTATGAAAGACATAATGTCAAAAAAATTTTTTAAATATTTTTTCATTATTTTTTATTATTCCAAGTCCTTTTTTATTTTTTAAACTTTTTGTGTGTTATTTCTTATAGCTCTTTTAATGGTATTCTACTATTATTATAATGGAGCCCTGCTGGTATTGTAGTAATATATGGTGTAAGGGAATCATTCTTTACCTTTTGATTAAGTCTCTGCCTTTTACTGGCCTATGTCTCTGGATTGTGATCTTCACAAGTGTTTCTTCAGTGGTATAGCTTTTTATCTTGTCTTAGCTAAGGCAGGAAGGCTAAAGAGGGCTGGAGTAGAAGGAATGCCCTTCCCCAGCTAGGTAAAGGCTCTAGTAAACACTTCTCCCTGGAGAGTAGGCTTTTTTATGGAAAAGGCACTGGGAGCATTTCATAGTAAATTCTCTTTCTCTCTCCTACCAGAACCTGGATGAGCTCTTTCTTGCATTTTCTCGATGCAAATGTTGTGGGGTTACTAGAGGTAAAACCCACGTAAAAGTGGGGTGGCCCTAAACCACTAAAACTGAGGCACTGAGGAGTTTCCCACATTTGTGCTAGTCCACACTCAGCCTCCAATGATATGTCAAAATTAAAGTTTAAATGTTTATGGTTCCAGAGGCTTCTTTTTCAGGTAAGCAGACCTCAGTTAAGAGTCTCCAAATACACTTATTTTTTCAGATTTTTCTATTGTAATTTGCCATGCATCTTCAGTTCATCAATGCATCAAAAAAATGGCCAATTTTCAGTTTGTTCAGCTTTTTTTCTGTTTTTAACAATGAAAACATCAATTTCTACACTTTACATATTGGACCTGAACCTGAAAATTCTGCTCATATCAAACAACCAATATAAAGAAGTTTAAAATATTATTTTGCTTTAATTTACAAGAGCTTTGCTACTTCAAACTTAAGAAGGAGAAATGTTTCTGAAAATAGATATAGTTTGAAAAAAAATATTTTTATATCAATGTTACAATTTTCTCAGCTAACACAAGATAATAATTAAAATAACAATAAATCTGCTTTAGTCATTGGTTACATTCCCACCTTATTTTTGTTCATTCCTCAGTCTGTAGAGATTTGGGATGATGTCCACTCTGACTATTTCAGGCTGAGAATGGACATATTTATTATGGGACAGAAGAATGGAATTGTTTTGCTTGCATTTGAAGATACCCCTTGCTTTTTAGTTGGAGCCAGTCCTTCTCCATTGTTTTGTTAGTTGTTCAGGGCAGGTAAGAGTTGGTTGCATATCTGCTGGGTTTCCAGGCTCAACTGGCATAGGAAGAATCTGAGAACTTTAAGTCCCTGAGAAATATACTTAACAAGTACATTGAAAATTAATGGTTTAAGTAAAAGAAGTTGAAGAATCATGATTAGGTGACCTACAAATGACTATAACAATGTTATATTGGGTAAATGGATTTTCATATATTCCAAGATAGAGCCCTCTGAGGGGTTATTGATTTTCTACGGCTGTGTGGCTTGCCTATGGTGTCTGCATATCCCTAGGCCCCTCAGGAGCACTTTTGCTTGTGGCTTTGCTTACTGTGGCATTTTTTTGAAGTCTGGCTTAGACCTGCATAAGTGTTCCTCCAGAAAGACCTCCTGGCTCACTTTAAACTCTCTTATTAAATCTATTTTATTTAATATATGCCCTTTTGGTCAAGGTCTTTCTTCATATGCATCACTGATTAATGTTTGGTAATAATCTCACAGTGCCCGGAAGGCTCATCCCTGGGAGTCATGTCCTACACTGGGGAGAAGGTAGTGAGTTTATTTGCAGAATTTGGCTTAGAGGCCACATTTGAGTAACAAGGTGGTTCTCAGGAGGCAACTCTTAAGCATTAATTATAATTATGCTTAGTTTCATTATTAAAGGAATAAGGTTCATAGGTACAGTCATTAAGATACAGGGCTTGGCTTATTAACCTGTTTACCTTTATTAGGCAAGGCTTATATATTCCAGAGCTTTTGGCCATCTTATTCGAGAAAGTAGCAAGACTTCCTTAGAAGGGAAGTTTAATATTTTGTTAGCTATTGTGCAGGTCTCTATCCAGAAAACATACCTATGGCAACAAGGATACATTTATATCCCAAAGAAGTATGTAACTATATTATGTCTAAGTTGTTTAAAAGACCCTGTCTGTCTGTATAAAACAGTATAAATGACAAGAAATTTGGCTGTTTCTGTGACAAAACATTTTTCTAAGAATAAAATATGCAACTTTCCTCTATCTCCACCCCACTGTTTACACTTAACATTTGTGTGGTACCTTTGTTAAAATTGAGGTAAGAATTTTAAAATGTTACAGTTATCTATTAATATAGTCCATATTTTGTTTAGGTGCATTTTCCCTCATATACCACCCTATTTTAAACACCCTGAACTAGTGACATACATAATTTTGTTTTATATCCTGAAAGAAATACTTTTTATTTGTATTATTAAATGCAATCTTCATCCATCTCAAGGTTCACTGTGTTATACAATCCTATGTTTTTCCTCTAGCTTTCCTTTCAGTAACGTATATGTATTAGTCAGTGTTCTCTAGGGATACAAAATCAAAAGGAGATATCTGTCAGAAGTATGAGATTTTATAAGAATCTCTCATGTGACAGTGGGGATGCACAAGTCCAGGTTCTGCAGGCAGGCTGCAAACCAGGGGCTCTGATGAAAGTCCAATGAAGGTCCTTGATGAGTTTCCGGGAGATGTTGGTTGTCCAAAGACAAGCTGGGAAATTCTCTCTGAATGCTGAAGTCCACTTCCCCTTATAAGGCATTCAACTGATGGCATAAAGCGTCACTTATTGCTAACGGCAATATTCCTGGCTGATGTAAATGTAATCAGTTATCTATGCAGTAAACTCACTGGTAACTAAAGTCCTTAAATGTCCGTGTATTACAATAAGCCCAGTGCTTGCTTGACCAAACAACTGGGCACAATTACCTTGCCGAGTTGACACATTAACCTACCATCACAATATATGACCCAAAACCTCCTCCTTCAACCATGAACACCTCAGCACTGCCAACTACACTCACACTATTGCACTATCATCACCTCTGTCCACTCCCAAACCACTACAATCAACCTAATTAAAAATTCTGCACAGATTAAGCATAAATTCCCCCATCTTTTCCCCATTCATCTCCTGGTGACCTATCTTCTACCTTTATGAGTTTGCTTGTTTTAATTAGTTTATATTAGTGAGATACAATATTTGTCCTTTTGTGCCTGGCTTATTTCACTCAGCATACGTTCCTTAAGTTTCTTTTTTTTTTTCTTTTATTTTTCATATATATTTTAAAAGATGCTTAGATTACATAGATGTTACACAAAAATTACAGGGATTCCCGTGATCTCCACCTCCCATACCTCCCATAACATCTCACATAAACCTCTTTCATTAGTGTGGCACATCTCCTGCAATGGATATACACATCCTAGGGCTTTGTCACTAAGCATAGACCACAGTTCACATCATAGGCCACACTCTCTCCCACACAGTTCTGCATGGTATATGCTGCTCTAAAAGGGCCTGTATCTGTCACCACAATGTCACTCAGGACAACCCCCAAGTCCTGAAAAAACCCCTGTATTACAACTGTCATTCCTCTCCCTGCCCCAAAAGCGTCTAGTAGCCACTGGCTTCACCTCACTGTTATAATTTCTTCCATTGCTTGAATCCCAATATGTCTACAACAGAATACCATTGAGTCCACTCTAGTCCTCCCTGCACATGGTCCATCAGTCCCTTCTATTCAAACCTATATGTGAGGCTGGAGTTTGTAGGTGTACTTCCAGAGACTGGAGCCTCTGGCCTGCCTATGTGCCAGCTGCGCCTGGAATCTCAGTGGAGCTGCAACTTCTACTCTACAGCTCAATGGACTCACCCAAGTCACCTGGTGAGGAGACGACGATGATGGACAATGGCAATCCCAGGGAATGGAGAGAGCCTTAAGTTTCTGACATGTTGTTGCATGCATTAGTACTTCATTCCTTCTTATAACTGAATAATATTCCATCATATGCTTATAACACGTTTTGTTTATCCATTCATCTGTTGATGGATATTTAGGTTGCTTCCATCTTTTTGGTAATTATGAATAATTCTGTGATGAACATTAGTGTGCAAATATCTGTTCGAGTCACTGCTTTCAATTCTTTTGGGTCTATACCTAGTAGTGGGATTGCCAAATCAAATGGCAATTCCATATTTAGCTTCCTGTGGAACTTCCCCTCTGTCTTCCACAGCGGCTGCACCATTCTACATTCCCACCAGCAGTGAATGAGAGTTCCTATTTCTCCACATCCTCTCCAACAGTTGTAGTCTTCTTCTTCTCCTTCTCCTTCTCCTTTTCCTTCTTTTAAATAGTGGCTGGTCCAGTAATTCTGAAATGATCTGAACTCCCCTAACATGATATTGAGTTTCTTTTCATGTGCTTTTTAGCCATTTGTATTTTTCATCTTTGGAAAAATGTCTATTTATATTCTTTGTCCATTTTTAAATTGTGCTGTGTGTCCTTTTATTATTGAGTTATAGGATCTCTTTATATATGCTGTACCAGATATGCAGTTTCCAAATATTTTCTCCCATTGAGTAGGCTGCATTTTCACTTTCTTGACAAACTCCTTTGAAGCATAAAATTGCTTAATTTTGAGGAGGTCCCATTTATTTATTTTTTCCTTGATTCTAATATATTTTTAAACTCTTCTATTGTGACTTTCATTACCACAAGAACCATTATTTTTCTATGTATAATCTCAATTTCTTCTGTATGCTCACCCAGTGTCTTCTTAATGTCTTTTATCTCTTCCCTCATCTCCTTGAATTGGTTTAGGAGATTTGTATGGACATCTTTGATTAGTTGTTCCAAATTCTATGTCTCCTCCTTTCTCAGTATGGCTTGCAGTTTTTGCAATGTCTCCTCTTTTCTCAGTATGGCTTGCAATTTTTGCAGATAAGGTGTCTGCTTATCTTGATTAGTTTACTCTGATGGTCAGTTTTTCTCTCTTGTCTAGAGTTATTTTATTGCTGTTTGGCTTTGTGATAGGGCTGCTCTTTGGCACTTTTTTCAACTTATTTTAATTCTTTAGAATTGCCCATGTTTATCTTAGCAAAACCGGGTTAGGGACACACAAAGAGGTGCAGACCAGTTCCAGAGAGCCAGTTCCTTTGGAGTGACCTCTCTCAACCGCCATTCTACTCCTGCCTTGATGATATCCCAAGGCCTGATGAATCCAAGCTCGGCCATCTGGCTTCCCCTTGCACCTACCTGGACCTGTCTTTGCTTGGTGAGACCTCTCTCATGGGCCGTCCCTTCACCTATCCTCTGCACTTGTCAAGGTCACCCTCACAGACCTCCCTTGCCACTCTTGTGCTGCTCTCCTAGTGCGCCCCCATGACAGCTTGATGATTTCTATCATTGTAAATACGTATACCTTCACCAAATTTACTTATAATTATTTCACGGGTTTTTATATGCACATATTTGCCTCTGATTTACTTTTGTTTTTATATCTTAATTGCCTTCCTTCTTTCCCAATTCTTATCTCTGTGCTTTTTCTTCTAAAACAAGGCTCTTTCAACTTATATAAGTGATATACAATATTTCTGCTTATGTGCCTTGCTTATTTCATAGAGCATGGTGTTTTCAAGGTTCTTCCATGTTCCAGCATGTCTCATAACTTCATTCTTTCTTATGGCTGAATAATATTCCATTATGTGAATGTACTACATTTTGTTTATCCATTCGTTGATGGACGCTCGGGCTGGTTCCACCTTTTGGCTATTGTGAATAAAGTTCTTAAAAATATTGGTGTAAAATTATCTATTTGAGATTCTGTTTCTACATTCTTTGGGTAAATACCTTGAAGTTGAATTGCTGAGTGGAATTGCAATGGTAATTACATGTTTAACTTCTTGAGGAACTGTTATATTGCTTTCCACAGTAGCTGTACCATTTTACATTCCTACCAAAAATGCATTAGCATTCCAATTTCTTCACATCCTCTCCAACACTTGTTATTCTCCATTATTTTTTAAATTTTTAAATGATAGTCATTTTGTGGGTGTGAAGTGGTATCTCATTGTGGTTTTGATTTGCATTTCCTAATGGCTAATAATGTTGAGCATCTTTTCATATGCCTTTGGGCCATTTGTATATCTGTTTTGGAGAAATGTCTATTCAAGTCCTTTTCCCATTTTTTAAATTATGTTGCTTGTCT